>BMAC01000165.1:180834-196529 GCA_014905375.1 Phtheirospermum japonicum
CGGTATGGTGACGGTGGTGGAGGTTTTGGCTGCGGTGGTTTGTGGGTTTCGGATGGCCAGGTGCGAAGCATTTGGTGGTTTGAGTCGGGCCGTCGGTTTGGTTCGACAAACTTTCCGGTCTTGGGGTTGAATTTGCTTAAGAAAGTCTGTTGTTTAGAAATTTTCAGAAATTAAACAAGAATTAAGTTACCTTGCTTGTGGCTGTGAAAAGCAAAGCTGAAAGTTGGAAATGGTTGAGTTGTGTGTGGTGTAGAAGCAATGTCAAGAAAAATAGGGATAGGTGGATAAGGTTGATATTTCTTTATACTCCAAGACAAAGTTTATTTTGAAATGATAGGGTTGGTGGGCTTGGGCTTAACATTGGGCTTAGTTAAAGGGCTTGCTTAAAGTCCAAAAATCGAAAATAGTTAATAACGACCCAATAGATTAACCGAATTTCATAGTCGACTCAATAGTAATTTAAATAAATGAATAAATTTTTAATAATTATAATAGTTTATTAAAAGTTGAGGATTATAATTTAAGTAAATAAATTACTAAATAATTATAATTGTTTCTTTAAAGTTTTTAATAGAATTTTTAATTGAAAACGAACTATATATTCGTTTTAAATAGAATTCTTTAGATTCTTTAAAATTAAAATAGAAAATTCGTTTATGGCGACGAGCTTGGGACTAAGATCATATTTCTAATGCACAATGATAAATAAAAAATATGAAAATATGAAAATATGCAATTTGCATGGATGTTACATCTTGTTTCCTCGTGTCTCCTATTTTGTGATGGGTGGATATCATCAATGATATTAACCCTTTGAATGTATTGGAACACCTATTGCTACCCCAAAATTCATCCCGGTTGAAAGTTCATAGGCCGGTATTCAAAAAAAACACTCCGCTCAAGAAGGTTGAAGATGCTCGTAATCTGAGCTAATGTGAGGTTATAGTTTGGTGTTCCTAAATTGAAAGGAGATCGCTATTAAGAATCTTTCGGTGTCCTTGCCCTCTCGACTTCAAGAGTGCTAAAAAATTCCAACGTTGTGTTGAAAGTGCGTTAGACATCTTTCGTTCATTTTTGACTAAAGAGTAGATTCAAATCTTCTTGCAATTCCAAGTGCTTGCATGCACTCAGAGTTTGCCATATTTTGTGACCTCAGACTCTTAACAAGATAAGTCGATCCCATATCTTTCAGCTTTCGAGTGGACGGTAGGTGGATTCTAACATCTCCCAGATTGGTAAGCCGGGTTGGGCCTCTTCATCGGATGATTGTTGAAGAGATGTTTGGTGGTAATGAGGGTTGGTTCCCATACTTGGGATTTCTTAGGAGGGATTGCCTCCTCGCCGGTTCCTTATTTTTTTGTGACACTATTTCCTACAAACAAGCTTCAATTAGTTTTGACTTAATAATTATTCAACCAAAAAATGAGCCTCATTCATTTTGTCAAAAACAAACTCACAATGGAATCAATAACTTAAATAATTTCTCAATCATGTAAAACATGCATTATTATAAGTAAATTTCGAAAATTTAAGTCCAATTGATCATCTTTTCAACAACTATCCCCCAAAATGGATGAATATCAACTCCCCACCCCCACCCCACCCACCCCCCCACCCCACATCCAATTAGTTAATCTCAAGGCTAAAATATCATGGAACTCATATTCTTATGACTCACTTATCTTCAAATCATGCTTTTATCATGTTAAAATGTATAAACATTTGAGAACTAATCATACATATCAAGTGTTCAATAAGTTTCCCAATGAAAATTCAAACCCAAGTTCAAATCTTTTAGTAGCTCATACATTAAATCCAGCAAAATCATCATCATCATCATTCCTAAGAATCAACTAACAAGTTACACATATGATTTGAACCAATTCTACAAAAATCCCAATATTCGAAAAGGAAGAACCTTAGTTGAGAATTTAAAGAATCCATACCTCGTCGTTGGATTTTGGTTGATGATTTGAATTTTTCTTAAAGTATTTTGTGTACGAAACACAAATTTATTGAGAATCTAATGGATTTTGAAAAAAAAAACTGTAAAGGAGGAGGGACTTTCTACGTTTGGAGAGGAGAAAATGAGTTTGTGAAAAAGAATTATGTTTTTCTAGGTTTATATACCCATCTGTGGCACGTTATTGACCCCGCTATCGACCGATGGTGAGGTCGATAATGTTTGCCTCTGAAAATAGGGTTCAGTAGTGACCAGGCTAGTGGTCGCTAGCTAGGTCAATAATCGGGTAAAAACCTTGATTTTCCAAAAAAAAAAATTAATAAAAGAAAACTACCTATGTACCTTACAATTTTTGTAACCTCCCAACAAGTGTTTTCTTTTACGTCTTTTAGCTAGATGCTCTCTTCTATCAAGGGATAATTTCTCCAAATGGTGATACCGTCAACGTTCCATCTTTTTTCTTCCGTTCGTCACCTTCCTTCAGTCGTATCTTCTGCACACAATCGACATTTTTCACAATATTATAACAAGAACAAAGAGAGTTGTACAAAACTTGATTGTATGTTGTAATTAAGACATTTTCAGCATTAATGTCAAAATTATATATCATTTTACATTCTTCGACTCGATGTGTGTCATCACACATTTTTATAGAAGTATATTTTTTTTTGAACTTTTTGCTCATCATTGATACGCAATGTGAGTTCTCCCTTTTCAACATCGAAAAGAGCTCAACTTGTTTCTATAAATGGTCGCCCCAAGATCAATGGCACCTTCTTGTCTTCTTCCATATCTAACACCACAAAATCTATGGGAAAGTAGAATTCGTCAACTTTTACTAGAACATTCTCGACTACTTCCTTCGCATACATTAAGGTTTGATCTGCCATTTGGAGCATGATATTCGTCAGCTTGATGCTTCCAATTTCTAACTTCATGAAAATTGATAACGTAATGAGATTTATTCTTGCACCAAGATCGCATAGACCGATCATAAACAAACTTCCCCCAATCATGCATGAAATCTTGAAATTCCTGGGATCCTTGCATTCTTAGAGGTAATTTCTTTTGGATGACCGAACTACACTCCTCCGTTAGGTTCACGGTCCCATATCTTCAAGTTTCATTTTCTTGCTTATTACTTCTTTCAAGAACCTTCCACAATTCAGCATCTACACTAAAGCATCAACAAAAGGTATGTTTGTATGGATTTTTTGAAAAATGTCTAAAAATTTAAAAAAAAAAATTCATCCATTTTTATTTGTTTTAGTTCTTTGTGGAGATGGTAATTAATTAGAAGTATTAATAGAAGTATAGTTAGAAGTATAATTTGGCTTCTCATCCCTTTCTTCGACTTCTATTTCAATCTTGTCTTCTTCATCATCTTTTTCCACCTATTCCGTAAGCTCACGTTTAATGTCTGACATCTTTGGTCCTTCATATTCCATTACACTTCTCGAATTAATTGGATTCACTTGTTCTTTGTGGTTTACCTCCGTGTTACTTAGAAATGTCCCCTTCTTGTGTTGGTTCCCAATAATGGTGGCCAATTGCGAAATTTAGGTCTCAAGTGCCTTCATGTGGGTCCCAATCGACCCTTTCATTTGAGCGATGTTCGATTCCATCCTATCTACTCTTAGTTCACCCTTCTCGAACTGAGACTTCATATCACCCATAAATTCGGTGAACATGTCTTTAATACTTTGGTTCTTATTTTTGTTGATCACTCTATTTGTCACTGAAAAAATCGGTACTAGTTGAGTGCATTGTTTGGATTAACGTAAGAAAAGTTTGGATGATTTCTCATCCCCAAATGTTATTGGTTTCCTTCTTAGTTGCCTCAATAATTATTGTTGAAGTTTCTTTGGTTTATAAAATTTACATCTTCAACCCCTTCATTCATGGAAACTCCACTTGATTGACTCGTTGAAAGTCCCAAGCTTTATGACATGAACATGTCGAACTTATTATTCATTGTCGCCAATTGTTGTGTCATAGCAGTCATCACATCATTCTCGCCCACCATGACAACTTTCTGCATTATTGATCATTCTGCCAGCCATTGATAACTATTAGCCGCCACAATCAAGTTAAAGCCAATGTCCAAATCACCCAAAACAAAGCCCGCTCAACCCGTTATAGAAATATCATATCTGTTGGTCTTTGGGAAAACCATTTTGAGGGAACTTTTGTAATAAAATCTCGAAAACTTTACCTAGCTTCATGTAATGGTTCTCTGTCTAATTGGTAAAATTGTGTAATCTTGCTCTTGCACTTCATAGTCTTTCTTGGTGAAAGAATTTTAGCAAAAACTTCGGACACATCTCGTTCCATGTGTGAATGGCTCCAAAACCAAGAGTGTTGTAACACAACTTTGCCTTATCCCTTAATTAAAAGGGAATAAGCATATTCTTATCACATCTTTTAGGACTCCATCATCTTGATGGTCCCGCATATTTATCAAGCAATTAGTTTTAAAAAAGTTTTCAATCAATCTAACCATTATTTATCACTTGTGATCAAGAAATCAAAACACGAAAATAGCATCATATATGAATGAAAAGAATTATCATAGCATTATGCAACCACTGTTATTTCAAACTCCAGAATAAAGAGAGTTAGCCAGACATGTTCAATAGTTAACACACAATTCATCGAACACATAGTAGACATAATGAAAATTAAGGATATAAATAACCAAAAATGGTTGATGTTGATCCTTAACTCCAATTGTTTCTCTAGCACTCTCACACTGAAACTTAAGATTTAAAACTGAAATATTGAAAGATTATACTAAGCTTGCTAAGATGATAAGATGGTGAAGAATTGATGATTCTAGACATGTTTTTTAATCCTTTTTATAACAAATCCCAACTATCAACTCTGATTATTAACTGTTTTCTAATGCTTGTTGACTTCTTATCTGCCAGACTATCGATCGATAGTGATTGCTGTGAAATTGACCCTCAATAGCGACCCAAATATAAAGCGATAGACGATGCGTGGGCTCTGGTGATCTAAAGGGCTCATGAGCTTGCTCCAAGATTGGTCCAATAGGCTCTTTCTTCCTTCGCTCTAGCCCAAAACTCTAATATAATTGTTCTTGAGGCCGAATATGCTCCAAAATCATTCAAAAATGACAAACATACCAACCACGTAATAACATCCAAGTATTACAAAATGAAGCTAAATGATATTATATAAGCACAATCAATAGTTGAAACATAACTAAATAAGTCCCAAAATATGCTTAAAACATTACCCTAGTAGATGGACCCCTTTGCTTGATGTGCTGGTTCTCATCTTCAGTTACAACATCAATAGTTGGTGGCATTCCGGGGTCAATGATGTTTATAATGAGATCATCAATGTCATTTTTTCTATCTATACCTACACATGTACCTGTATAAACAACAGATTCATCAAAAATAATATTTATGGATTCCATTAAAACCTTAAATTGAAAGTTGTACACCCGATAAGCATGCGAGTTTCTCAGTGTCCAAAGAAGAATTCAGCGTCGCTTCTTATGTCAAACTTTCCAAGTTGGTCACAATCATTTAGAATATAGCATGTGTAACCAAAATTGTGATAACGGCTCACGTTTGGTTTCTTCTCCCTCCATATTTCTTGAAAAGAGACACTAGTACCTGGATAAATAAAAACATTGTTAATTAGGTAGCAAGCAGTACTTACAGTTCAGCCCACCGTCACTAAGAGATGTTTTTCAATGTAAGCATCACTCTCGTTATTTCTTGAAGTGTTCTATTATTTCTTTCCACCACCCCATTTTGTTGAGGAGTCATTGGATCAAAGATTCATGGGCAATTCTTTGAGAGACGTAGAATTTATGAAAGTTAGCATTCTCGAATTTTGTTAATGGACGAGAGGTGACAAATATCATCTTGTTTGAATAAATATCAATTGTTCGATAATTTGTGCCTTGTAAGCACAAGTTTGCTAGTCTAATTATAAACTCAACATGCTCCTTTATGAAACTTCACTTTCATGTTCTGATCATAAAGTTGACTTATGTTGTTGAGGTTAGACTTCAAATTATCAATGAGGAGGACATCATCAAATTTAGGCAGTCCTTTTATGTATAGAGTGCCTTTTTTGACAACCTTGTTTCTTTCTCCCTCTCCAAAAGTGACATAAGTGTTCTGCAATGTGATAATGTTGTTTAGGAATAATTTGTCACCGGTCATATAATGAAAACATCCATTATCAAAGTAATATGCCTTGAAGTGACTAGCTTTGAACGCAAAAAAAGTTGAGTAGATTACTGCCTCATTTCTCTGTACCCATATCTTCTTTTGGCCATTGTTCTTCGTGCCACTTGAGTTTTTGGAGTTTTGGAGGGAATTCCTCTATGATTCCAACAACCCATTTTACCACTTGAGATTATGATACATTTTGTAGCATTTTAGTCGATTGTTCCCAGCAATCCCACAATAGTGACACTTAGGAGTGAATCTAATATATTCCAAATTTCTTCTTGCATTTAAAGAGGAAATAATCATCCTTGGAGTAGGGGTACTATCTTGTCCTGATGGAACAACAATATTAGTTATGACAAAAGTGGTTTCGTATTTAGGGTCTAAGTTTTTTGCATCCAATCTAACTCCATCATGGTTTGTAGTGCTTTTTTCCATTCATATAAACTCATCAAGTTTAGCTTTTCCCGAGTTCAGTCTTTGTATGAAGTGATTCACTTAATTTAGTTTGTTCGGAATGACCGCCTTGTCTTCTATTGTGCGAACCCAGTCAATCCTTAACCTACGGACTTCCCTGTCTCTCTCTTTCAGTATTTTTTGAACACTAAGCAATTCCGTTCTCAAGGATTCGATGATCTGGACATTGTCATCGTACAATTATTGAGAGATTTTATCTTTGAAGTCGAACATATTTGACTGAATAGTTGTTATTAAGAGTTTATTCTCTAGTTCCTTAAGGAGCAAGTGATACTCAATCAACTTTCCATTTAGCTCCGCATTTATTTCTCGTAGCTTGTTCACCTTGGTATGAAGATAAACAACATCTCCATATTTCTTATCTGTTAACTCCATGATTCTGGCCTTTTATCTTTTTATGAGCGAGTTGGCCTCATGGCATTTGGATGTCATTTGTTCGTATACGGAGTGCATGTCTTCATTTTTTAAAACATCATCATTTCTTGATTCATCTGAGAGAATTTATGGGGATAGATCACCACTTTTGATGAAGATATTCGAACCAGATGTGAAAACTTTGGGGGCAAGTCACATGTCATTTTAAAGGGAGAGATTGTTCTGAGTCTCCTTTGAGTCATCCTCTTGTTCGTCATTTTCGCTCCACGTCCTTTGGATGCTTTTTGCTTCTTTTGAAATGTTTGGAATTTAAATAGAATGTGGTCAAATCCTTTACATTCTCTTCACCATATTTCTCAACTTTGTTCCCCATAGAGTTTGGGAACATGTTGCTGGGATTCATTTGATTTGAGCCAGACTTCTAGGGGATGAACATTTGCTTAGGTTTTCCTTTCATCCGAGAAAAAAGTTTGGTGAGTACTGCAAAAGTTTCAGATATTTCTCATCTTCAAAGTTTTCATCATCTTGAGTTTCAATATAATGGCTTGAGTCTACCATGAAAGCAACGCCTTTATTCTTTTTCTTGATCAGGTTGTAACCATTGTTCAACTCATAAGTTCAGAGTTCCATCTTTTGAGGTTTAAAGGGTCGTGACCTTCATTTTGAATCTTTCAGGGAGAGATCTAAGGATCTTCTGAACTTATCTAACCTCCGGGATAGATTCTCCAAGTATGAAGGGTTGAGTGATTATGTCACAAAAGCGAATATATTATGGTTCCAGATATTTATCTTTACTCATTCGTAGATCACCAGAGAGAATTTGTAATTGTTGTACTTTTGAAGATCTTATAGAGTTAGATACTTCAAACTGTTCTTAGATTATGGTCAACGCATCTTTTTCCACAATACATCTTGAGATTATTTTATGTTGATTTGGTCAGCCGCCTTGAAAATGGTATAGAGTTCTTTCCTATTTGCATCATATGCTCTTTTTTCCGCTTCACTCCATGAGGCCTCTAGTTTGTCAGTAGCCTCTATTTTAGATTTGACTTGGGGCCGCGTCCATCCTGCCTCAATGGTTCTCCAACATTCCACGCCTTAGGAGTGAAGAAATACTCTCATTATTGTTTTCTAGTAAGAATAGTTCAAAGCATTTAGAAATGGTGGTCGTGAGATGGAGCCGCCTTCTTGTTTCTAATCTTTCACCTAAGATCAAACTGAAAATATACTAACCTGCTCTGGTGCCAATTGAAGATTAGAATGCGTGCTATCATGCACGTGCCAATTGGACACTATAATTTAACAAGTAAAGAATCCTCTTTCCTCCTGAACTTTATTAATTAACATATAGACACCATACAAGTACACATAGTGAAACTATTCCTATGTTAACCTACTTGCACCACTTGCTTAATTAATACCTCTAGCAACCTCCCGTTAGTCAAACTGTAAATCGTAATCTATCTAGTTTACTTGAAAAACATCTTGAACTCCCTTCAATCTGCTGCTATCAACTTCCTATTTATTAGTATAATGGTTTTCGTGTTGTATAAAAACTTAACAAACTTGAATAAATAATCTCAAGCATCTATGAAGCTAAACTAAAGTCTCTCGTTATTTTATTGTCTATGAAAAGCATATACGAACAATACACAAATGAAGACCATTTAAAATTGAGAGTTGATGTCTTTTCAAGGAAAGAATCTCTAAAGATCTTTCCTTATCATGAATAATTGTAGGCCAAGAGAGTTGATGTTTTTAAAGAAAATTTTATCAAATATCTTTCCTTAACTTGACTTGATCTTCTTTCCAACTAATTTGATTGATTGCTTCCTTTAATAAACAAGTCTTCTTTCCCATCTGTGTCCTTTTAATAAAGATCTCTTTAGCAGGATATTTTTATTAAATCAATTAATTTCCATCATCCTGAAACACAATCAAATCAAGCAAATATAATTACAATGGACTTGGGCTGTTACTTTAATTAGTGAATAAGAAAAGTTAGTTATTATAACAACATATTTGAACACAATCAACAAAATTTGATTGGAATCAATTATGCCATTCACACAACTTTGCAATTCTCTCGTATAAGAATCTTTCTTAACTGTAAAGTGTAATAGTCTTTCTCAAATATAAAGTGTAATATGTTTTTGATATATTTGATATTATGTTAATGGTGTTGGTATTGTTTGATTTTGAATTACACTTTGGGATATGAATGATTGAATATGCATGGTATTGCTTGAGTTAAATTATAGTTTTTTTAAAAGTATCATCAACCCCATTATACTAATTGCGTTGAACCCTAACCTAATTGTCGGCTAACTGTTGCTTTGGTTAATACGTGTCGCGTTCTTCTCATTATACTAATTACATTGAGCTCTAGCCTATTTTTCGGCTAACCATTACTTTGGTCGACATGTGTCTCACTCTTCTAAGTCTGATTCTGACGTGTCGACTTCTGGTGTATCCTGAAACTAGAAAATTTCTTAGTCGGACTTCACGGAGGCTCAGGTTGGTAGCGGCGAATGGAATACTAACATATGTCGCTCCTTACCTAGGTTTGAAGCTTACATGTCAACTGATGTGTCATGACGCGTCAATTAAAAAGAAAAACAAAATTCGGATTCTTGGGACTTGAACCCCACACCTTTTAGTTTTATGTGCACACACAATACAACTAGTCCAACTCAAACTATTGGCATAATATTATATCAAAATATTCTAAATAATCTCCCCTCTTGCTTTATCCCAACAATCTGCTCTCCATAAATATAAGAATTAACAATATTATACTTAAATAATATTTACGATTATATAATATTATTATTCTATAAAAATATAATAAAGTGTGATTAACTTCAAATAATTATTTCATAAATTTGAAAAAAGAAAACAATGAAATACCAATTTAATTGGATAATTTGTATTCTTTGGTGATTCAATTTTCTTCGTACATGGAGGTTTTACTGTTAGACAATACCAATTGATCTTTGATATAGGTTTAACTTGTAATTTGTGGGTTTAATTTTTGTTTTGCTTTGGATCTGGTGATTTATCACAAGAATGTATGCTATTTATTTTGGTTCTATGTTGGGATATTCTGTAATTTTCTGATTTAATGCTTAATATTGTCATTTTGTTATTTTATGATAATATTACTAGTATTTATGATAGCTTTGCTAATATTTATGATACTATCCACTACAGTGGTTTGTAGTCTGAGGCAATATTAGGATAACATATTATTATGTGATACTTTTACCTACATATAAGATACTTTTACTACTAATTTTGATACTTTTAACTGCAATGGTTTTATAAAATTTGGATATCACGTTGTTATTGTGTAATACTTTCATTTGTATTTGTAAAACTTTTAGTATCATTCTGAATAAACTTAATCAGGCTCGGAGATGAAAAAACCTACATCATGGGATTGATAGGAGGATGTTCAAGAGGTCAAATTTTGAGTATTCATAATTATAACTCAACTATTTGTATGTATATTTATAGGCTTTATTTATATTTCTATGATTCTCCCAAAGGATCAATCAAGTTGCAACTTTACTTCCCTTTTTTGAATCTTATGTATACTATAAGTCTCCCTATGTCAAAATTGTAAGATTTATATTGACTAAAGTTATTCTCACCTCATGTACTGGTGATCCTACACTCAAATGTAAATAGATTCTGTTTGATGGATATGTGACCCATTTTTAGTATTCATTCATGACTTTCTCTTATTTTTGCCTTTTTACCTTTTTATCCTGTCATGAAATTATATTCAAAAAGTTTCAATTATATTATTATAGGCATTAGGTCTTTGTGCGATCGCTGCGTGAGGAAGGAGTTTAGGACAATGATTGGAACGTTGATGACAATAATGGTGAATAGGATGAGTAAGAAACGAGAAATGATGGCACGACGACTAGGGACATTTTGGTGATAAGAGTAGGGGGTGGATTTTGTGGGCTTATTTATCAGCACAACCTTGTCTTATGGAAGTTTTGCCGAACCATGCATTTTATTGGGTTTTGTATTTTATGTTTGTTGGGTGTCTTTGTGCTTTTGTTGCACTTTTATTAGAATTTTTTTGTTGTTAATGGTTCTACTTGAACAGTTACTTTCTATTCAAAAGTGTTTTCGGCTATTCGGTTTTCTTCGAGTTTATATTAAATTTTGTTGTTCGAGGAGGAGAAAATGAGCACTTATTATTATTGATTCGTGTAACAATTTTTATTAAAGAAATTATTGTTCTACTATAAAGAATAATTGAGTTTCTTTACACAAATGTTATAATATTTATTTTTTTAACATCTATACCTTTTATACTTAGGTAATTAAAAGTATCACAAATGGTTGATCATATATCAAGTATCACATATTTTTTTTTTTTGATGCATTTACTGCATTTTTTACACATTATTTGTACATAAAGTTTGTGATACTTTAACTCAAGTTCCGATACTTTTACTGCACTTTGCGATACTTTTACATAAAATATAATATGCAATACTATTAACTAAAGTTGTGATACTTGTAAATAAATTTGTGATATATTTCTGTGATTTGTGATACACCAAATAAAAGTATAATATATAATGTATATGTAATGTTGTAATACTTTTAATTTGATGATACTTTCAACTAAATTTGTGATACTATTACAGTAGTTTGTAATATTTTTATATGAATATATCATATCAATTTATAATGTATATTTCGTGAAACTTTTAACTAAAAGTTAAAAACTAAAAATATCACAGACTCAGTTTAAAGTATTACAGATTCAACTCAAAGTATCAAAATCGAGTAAAAGTAATACATTATATATATTTTACATCTATTTAGAAAAAATCAAAGTATCGTAAAAATGCTCTTAAAATATTAAAAAATAGTTAAACTATCACATTATATATAATTTATTATTTTTTCTTACATCTATACCTATTACACTTAGAAAATTAAAAGTATCACACAAGTCTGATCACGTATCACAAAACATAGTAACAGTACCACACGTATTCTAATACTTCTACTGCATTTTGTAATACTCGATCAAGACCTATAATATAGTGTATATGCATCTAAAATCCGTGATATTCTTAACTGAAGTTGTAATACTTTTATTGCACTTTGTGATACTTTTATATAAACTATAATATATAATACTATTACCTAAATTTTGAGATACTTTTAGCTAAGTTTATGATACTTTAAATACGATTTTGTTTTTTTTTTACATAAACTATAATATGTAATATTATCTAAAATTCTGATACTTTTAAATAAATATATGATACTTTTATGTAATTTTTGAGATTTTTATTTAAAGTATAATAGGTTGATTATTACCTAAGTTTTCTATTGTGGCTCGATGGCTACAAGAGGTATTGTATTATGCAAATTGGAAATGCATGAGAAAAAAAATACCCAAGTTAATACAACTCAAGACAAAAGGTAACGTGTTTGTATTCTGCAAATTGGAAATGCATGAGGAAAAAAAAAAGCCAAAACAAATTAATAGAATTAAAGACATAACACTAACAGCTATTCGGAAAAAATTACAGAATCAAAGCATTCATTTCTCAATTGAAAAATGAATCAAACGTTTGTTTTTGAACCAACACATCATCTACAAATCTAAACAAAAATACATTATTCATTTGGTGCCTCCACTCTACAAATTGCAAAATGGCATCTCCAATTTCTTCCCATCTGCGTAAAAATAACAAAGGATTAAGAATCCTTATAAATTAGTTGAAAAATGATGAATAAACAGTGCAAAACATATATAAGCATTTTTTTTAATTGATCACTTGTATGTAGTTACAAAATAGTGAATGAAAATGGAAATTGTAAAAATATTTCAAGTTCCTTTCCAGGACATAACCGACTTCCTTCTCCAAATAAATAAATTAGAGTTATTATTAATAATTGCAAAAGTCACCGCAAAGCTTTAACCTAATTTTAAATAATAAAAAAAAGCTCCTGGATCCAGCTACCTTTCAAATTTGTAAAGATCCCCAAAAGTGTTACAAACACCTTCTCCAACAACATCAAATAATTACAGCAGCACCAAAATATAAATTAACACACATCATGCATAACCACCTTCATGCACACACACTTGCACCATCACCACATAGACACATCAACAATGGAAGAAAAGAGGGAGAGAAAAGTGACGAGAAAATAAAAAGTCTATCGTCATCGGTGCTAATTCCAATGCTTTAATTTTATTCTTGGTAATATTGTAGATTTTGGCGATGAGAGTTGAATGGTCTTGGACGATTTGAATTAGGTCTAATAAATCATCGTAGACCTGAGGTCAAAGTTGACAGATTCTTGATTTTGACATCTGATCTATGGTGATTGGAACATTCATTCATAAATCCAATTTTGAATTTAGAATATGAACACATAGATGATTTAAGTGATATATATTCTTTTAATTCTCACCACCGATGATCAATGGATGGTAGGGGCGGCAATAGCTGACACGACACGATAGCACGACACAAACACGACACGATAAGAAATACGATTACAGAGACAAAAACACGATAAGGCACAACACGACACGAAATGACACGAAACACGACACCAAAAGCACGAAATTCTAAATTAAGCTAGATTTACACTTATTTTTCATTTATGATCAAATAAGATAGAAAATAAAAAAACACGATAGTGCGACACGAACACGGCACGGTAACCCGATTTGCCATCGCTAGGAAGCAGCCGGTGGTGTGGTCGGTGTGTATGTGTGATAGAAGGAGACAAATATGTGTGGGGAGGGGGACAACGTGCGTGATTGTGTGTGAGTGAGTGTGACTATGTTTTTTTTTTCTTTTATAATTAGGCTTATTTATTATGGGTGGGGGATGGGCGGGTCGGGCAGCGGGTGGGTTAGACAAATGGATATGGTAAAAAGTGGCCTCATTTTATGAGACCAGTCTCATACAAGTATTTGCCTCAAGTAAAATACCACTTAGTCGAGTCGAGGTGGAATGTCGTTCATAAGTTATGTAACTGTTAGGGTTTGTTTGCAAATACCCAAGTCTTAACATTTAACGCCTTCTATTTACTTTAATTTTTAAAAGTAGACCGAGAAATAAATCAAGTAAAATACCACTTTGCATTAGTCGAGTTGAGGTGGAATACCGTTCATAAGTTATGTATGCATTAAATAAAAGTACATAAGTTAATTTATAAAACAAATGTGAAAAGTGTGCTATATAATTTGAGGGGGGAAATGAAAGTTTGTTATAATTATGAGACAAAAAGAATGTATTATATGTACTTTGTCTCTTCATTATGCAAAATGTAACAGTTAAACAAATCAATTGATGTATTACAATGCATTAGTTTTTATGATCTAAAATAGAGTAATGTGTCAAAATGGCATGACTAATAATTGAAATGCCCCATATTGTCGCTTATCAAAGTTGTATTCCCTCTATTTTTTTAATCAATGACGTTATTTCTTGAGATGAGAGAATTAAAAATTATGTAATCTGACTATGTTATCCCAAATAATGAGTCTTTTAAATATGTATAATTATTTTTTTCATAAAAACATCTCTTGTTTCTCTCTCTCTCTCTCTCTCTCTCTCTCTTATATATATATATATATATAGAGAGAGAGAGAGAGAGAGAGAGAGAGAGAGAGAGAGAGAGAGAGAGATATGTATGTATATATATATATATATGTATATATATATATATATATATATTGTATATATATATCTATAGGGTGGGTTCAAATGAGAACCATGTCATTATATGCGAACCTGCGAACTATTGCTTTTATTATATACCAGCAGTTTTATTATACAATCACATCACAGTGGTTTATTAATATTTTCATTTATATACCACCAGTAGTGCTTTTATTATACAATCCTAATACTTTTAATTAAATAAGGAAATACACAAAAAATCTGATCCATCCATTTAATTAGATTTAAGGCCCATAATTGGACCCTAGGTTCACGTATAGGAACATGGTTCTCATTTGAACCTAACCCTATATATATGTGTGTGTGTGTGTGTGTGTTTGAAAAAAAAAAAAATAGCGTTGTCACAAACACTAACAAAAAACTCAAAATTGACTGTTGTTGTAGCACTTTTGAGTATTGGCCTTGTGCCTTTTTATTTATGTATGCTTCTTGTTGATTAAGAAGGCCTGCTACAAGGATTCAAAATAAACACGTCAAAATTGATGCAAAAATGGCATCTGCAATGTAAAACTATAATTTCCTTTTACTTTTAGCAGTGAGAGTACAAATTGTTGTGACAATTAGTTCCACTTGTATTATACATCCCTCCCCCGTTCATTCAAAATTTTAAAGTTTTGGTTAATAATTTGATAGTACCAACTAGTTAGGATATTCAAAATTACTCCCTCCATCTTTTAATAAGTAACGTTCTGTTTTCTCAATTTTTTTTCTTATTAAATATCGTTTAAGATATATTTTACCTTTTATGTTTATTATATCTCTACCACAATCCTAATAAATCTTTTATTTTGAAACTTACCAATAATATTTGTGGAAAGATAAGTACTAAAAAATATGTACGTAGGAGAGAGGAGAGAGCGAGAGAGCGAGAGAGCGAGAGAGAGAGAGAGAGAGCGAGAGAGAGAGAGAGAG
>BMAC01000165.1:196554-211736 GCA_014905375.1 Phtheirospermum japonicum
TATATATATATATATATATATATATATATATATATAGAGAGAGAGAGAGAGAGAGAGAGAGAGAGAGAGAGAGAGAGAGAGAGAGATATGTATGTATATATATATATATATGTATATATATATATATATATATATGTATATATATATCTATAGGGTGGGTTCAAATGAGAACCATGTCATTATATGCGAACCTGCGAACTATTGCTTTTATTATATACCAGCAGTTTTATTATACAATCACATCACAGTGGTTTATTAATATTTTCATTTATATACCACCAGTAGTGCTTTTATTATACAATCCTAATACTTTTAATTAAATAAGGAAATACACAAAAAATCTGATCCATCCATTTAATTAGATTTAAGGCCCATAATTGACCCTAGGTTCACGTATAGGAACATGGTTCTCATTTGAACCTAACCCTATATATATGTGTGTGTGTGTGTGTGTGTTTGAAAAAAAAAAAAATAGCGTTGTCACAAACACTAACAAAAAACTCAAAATTGACTGTTGTTGTAGCACTTTTGAGTATTGGCTATAACGGAGTAGTTCATACGTGGTGTGAGAACTCTATGAGCCCCATGGCACAACTACATTAAATTTTATGCACCACTACATGATTTTTTTTGCAAAAATTGCTTGATTTATGATTAGAAGTAAATATGTCTCTAAATAGAAATGCACATATTATCCTTCATTTTTAATTAGAAATTAATATGTCTGTAAATAGCAGTACATATAACGTAATATAGTCGCACCTAGGGGCTCGCAAATTTCTCACACTAGAACTTGGCTCTCTCTCTCTCTATCTCTCTATCTATCTATCTATCTCTCTATCTATAAGAATTGGAGTCAATAGATCCAATTCTTAAAATGAGTCCGTAGAGCCAAAAAAACACTCAGTAGGTTTAGATCTGATGGATGTAAATTGGATGGAGGATTGTTGACTAATAAATATATAACACGTATTATTGTATAGTACTACTAACTGTGCATCATCGGACATGTAAATGTGCAATAAAACTGTTGAAAATCGGCATAGAGAAACATGACATATAATGCAAATATTGTTGTTATTCTAATTATGCGTCAATGTACTTCTACATGGTATTAACATGCGTTTAAATGTGTAGTGAGTTTTTATTTTTTTTTATTTGGTTTTCGCAATAAATTCAATTCGAACTTTTAAATGTACAAATTTATTATGAAAAATGGTATGGGTATTATTCTTTAGGTCGTAAGGAATAATAAAGGTGCAATTTATTTTGGCATTATTTATATTTTTTAGGACTTATAGAGGATTTCAATAGAGGAGAATTAATAACTGGAGAGAGAGAGAAATATAAATGATGTAATTTATATTAGTTAATAATATTGATGTTCATATAAATATTAATTGGTGCATATTTAAGAGTTTATTGATGCACATTTAGAAAGACAAAGATGTATTTGTCACCCAAACCAATTTATATTCCTTGAATCTAATGAATTAGAGGGTTGTGATTTGACCTTATGGACTCACTATAAGCAGTGGACCCACTGGATCCACTCCCTATACTCAAATAATATTTATAATATCAACTTCCCATTTAGTCAAAATTACTATATAATAGTACTAATTTACCCTTACTAATATTTTTTTTTCTAAATTCAAATTTAATCCAACTAAAATTCATACTACCTTATGTTAATTTCATAGTGTTCATTATCCCGACAACCGGTGCCGGCGTTAGTCGAGTTCCATACCACATTGTCAAATTTTATAATATTCATATACAGATAAAATTTCATACTACTAATCTTTTACAGACAAAACTTCATACTATATGATCGGTTTTCATATTGTATTGTGTAATGTTATACTATATTTTTGAATTTCATATATACTGCAGTTTCATACTGATATGCGTGTAAAAGCATATTTTTATACCACATCTTCGAATTTCATACTAATATTTATATACAAACATAACTACATACTATATCATGGACATTCATACTCCCTTCATCTCATAAAAATAGTCCATTATTTTATTTTTGTCCGTCCCACAAAGATAGCCCAATTACCATATTTAACATATCATTAAGGGATAAAGTTTTTTTGCCTGCTAAAGTATCACGAAATTTTGACTTTACCTCTTAAACTTTTTATTTTAAGTTGCCTCCTGAAGTTTGCGTTTTTTTGAGTTTGCCTCCTAAAGTACAATTCAGGCCAAAAAGTTATCGGACGCCGTTCACGTGACTTACACGCGAGGGCAAGAGCGTCTTTTCTCTTTTCAAATTTTTTTTGCCTCCTCAACTATCTCGTTTTTTTTTACTTTGCCTCCTAAAGTATTTTTCTATCAAGTTGCCTTTTCAAGTACGATCTTATTTTAAAATTGACTCCTCATTACAGTTTTTGGGCCAAAAAATAAAAATAAAAATGAAATACCAATGGAATTTACCTAATGAATTATACCCTAGGTAAATACTACTACTACTACTACTACTACTAATAATAATAATAATAATAATAATAATAATATATTACTAATATTTTATAAATATAAATAATATAATTTTTAATTCATATAACATAATTATAATACACTTTTAAAAACTACTACTACTAATAATATATAATTATAATATAATAATTTATGAATATAAATTTAACTAATATATTTAATAAATATATGATATATAATACGATCTTTTTACAATAACAATTTTTGTAACTTTTTTCTCATTTCTTATTTTTGTTGAAATATAATATTACTTGTAATGTATATATTTTAATTTAAAATGCATATAATGTAATTATATGAGCCGAACTTTTCGATTCCTTTCAGAATTAATTACCGGTCAACCGATACGCATCTACGTTTTGACAAGGAGTTAAGTTCGCCCTCAAGAGAACGGGATCACTTGTAGACTAGTAAGTTAACTCGGGTCGATCTCTCGAGGAATGGAATCAGATTTAACGACGTTTATTATACTAATAACACAAGTGCTATCTAAAACACACGATCAAGGGGGTTTTGGAAATGATGTAACTTCAATAGATTTGAAAACGAAACTCTCTTGTCTCGAGGGTGTCAACCTCTCGACAAGTTATAAGAAAAGTAATTAACGTGAACCAAATACGAATTGCTACACATCATACTAACAATTGTGAACCTACTTGCATGTTCCAACAATAAAAACTATCAATCAAATGCCTTTATCATCCCAAGAACAACAACGATTCTATCACTACGCCATGTATGAAATCATTTCAAATGCTCAACAGGATTTATAATAATTAAAATACTAAGATGCTTCAAGAAATACCAAACTAATCACAACTTCGTTCTCAATTCAAAAGTAATTGTTCATCCAACATCACTAACCCAAACACAATAATCCGAGTCCTAATTGCCAACACCTGAACAATCTATCAATAAAATAGTATCCAACATGTTCTCCAACTATGCATATCAAATTCCAAATCAAGCTACTACGAAAACGTCAAGGATGCGAGTTTAGAAATTACTAATCGTTGAATTACTTTCAACGAGCGAAGGTGATGAATGAGTGCACTCCGAGAATTGCGTGGAATCCCAAGGTTTGTCACAAACCCAGAATCCTTGCGACGAATGACGGCTGCTGCGAATCAAACCTTGATACGGTGTTGTACGGATTTATGCTAGAGGTATGAGAGATGTGTCAAATCTCTCAGCTTTTGTGGTGTTCTAAGGTGTCTCAAGCCTTCCAAAAGTCCCCAAGGCTGAATAATCCCGAACCCTAGCCTCCTCTGCAGATTTTAAACAAACTTGGCCGTTTCATAACTGAAGATTTCCACAAAATCTGCATGCGTAACGTACTTGTCCGATCGGACGAAGGATACCACCCGTGGCTTCGATCGGTGCACCAGTTCTATCGGTCGGTGTGCGCTTCATCAGTCAGTCCGATCGGAGATATATGTCGTCCGATCGGTGGGTGTCCTTTTGGGCTACTTTTGAGCATCGCTTCTTTTATCTTTGTGCTTTGGATCCACCGGACGCTCTAGCTGTATGAGAAGAACACAGAATTACTCTCATTTGGATCAATTAATGATCAACAAATCGGAAAGTTAGGTAAAAGGAGACGAATAATGCAAAACGATGCAATTCAACCTAGTCTTAACCCGAAAAAGAGAATAAAAAGACTAAAACAAGACTTGATTATGTAAAGATTCGTAACAAAAATGTACGAATCATTATAATACACTTTTAAATAATAATAATAATTATAATATGATATAAGTAATATTATATGATAACATAATACACTTTCAAATATAATATAATATAATATAATATAATATAATATAATAATATTTAAAATATATTATAAGTGTATTTTAAATTATATGTGTTGAAATAGTATTACATGTATTATATTATTATATATTATAATTTTAAAGTGTATTATAATTATATTATATGTATTTTAAATATATATATATATATATATATATATATATATATATATATTGCAAGTAACATTATATATCAACAAATAAATAAGAAATAAAAAAAAGTTACAAGATTTTTTATTGTTATTGCGAAAATAGTCATTTATATTTTATATATATAATATATTAGTATATATATTATATATATATATAATATATTAGTTAAAATTATAAATTATATTTCAAAATTATTATTATTATTATTATTATTATTATTATTATTATTATTATTATTATTATTATTATTAGTATTAGTATTTACCTAGGGTATCATTCATTAGGTAAATTCCATCGGTATTTGATTTTTATTTTTATTTTTTGGCATAAAAACTGTCCTGAGTAGGCAATTTTAAAATAAAATCGTACTTGAGAAGACAATTTGATAGAAAAATACTTTAGGAGGCAAAGTAAAAAAACTGAGATAGTTGAAGAGGCAAAAAAAAAATTGAAAAGAGAAAAGACGCTCCTGCCCTCGCATGTAAGTCACGTGAACGGCGTCCGATAACTTTTTGGCCTGAATTGTACTTTAGGAGGCAAACTCAAAAAAACGCAAACTTCATAAGGCAACTTTAAAGAAAAAAAAGTTTAGGAGGTAAAGTCAAAGTTTCGTGATACTTTAGGAGGTAAAAAATTTTTATCCCTGTCATTATTTTTTCATTTCCGCACATACCCTTAATTAATATTCTTGAAATATTAGTTTTCTACCTCGTAAATTGAAAATTGATGATTACAATGCAAAATCTTACTATTCCAATAACAAATATACTAATTGCAACACTGATTTTTATGAGTATTAATTGATATTACTAAATTTAAGAAGGGTATAATTGGAAAATACTAACTAAATTAATGAATTAACTATATAAACTACTAATTTCTTAATCTGTGTAAAATCAAACGCAAGACTATCATTTTGGGACAGAGGAAGTAATATATTTCGTAATTAATTTATAGAACTTGAATAGTATGAAATATGTAGTCTTTTAATTCATAATAAAATACAACATTTTTATTTCCTTAAATTTAAATTACATACAATATAGTGAGTTTGAAATATCATTCTCATACTCAAATTTCATACTACCCTTATTCAGTTTCATACTAATCTTTTTAAATTGGCAAACACTTGTGTTAGGCCAGATTGACGGGTTATGACCCGTTAGGCCATTTGACCCGCTACTGTAATGTATTAGTTTTTGAACTATGATGTATTGTCTTTTGTACTCAAAGGTGTTGGTTTTTCATAAATATCTTACCCGTGTATGATGCATTGATTTTTATATTTGATGTATTGGTTTTTTTACTATAATGTATTGGTTTTTATAATATAATGAACTATTATGAAATTTTGGACTAACGGATGATCCGTTAGTTCGGTCTGACAAGAATGTTGTCCTTTTAAATTTCATACTATCCATATTTAATTCCATACAAAAATTCTATGACTATAATATCTTTCTTTCGTTTCATTACTTTTCTCAAAATTATACTCCATCCGTCCCACAAAAATAGTCCAGTTACCATATTTAACATATCATTAATTTTTCATTTCCACACATACCCTTAATTAATATTTTTGAAATACTAGTTTTCTACCTCGTAAATTGAAAATTGATGATTACAATGCTATTCCAATAACAAATATACTAATTCCAACAATGATTTCTGTGAGTATTAATTGACATTAATAAATTCAAGAAGGGTATAATTGGAAAACACTAACTAAATTAATGGCTTAACTATATAAACTACCAATTTCTTAATATGTGTGAAACCAACCGTAAGACTATCAAATTGGGACGGAGGGAGTACTATACATCACATTTTCAAAACCCCATAAATTAAACAAGCACACAATTTGTAACAATTCGTTAGTACACACGGGAAAAAAAGAAGAAAAAGAAGAAGAAATCACACATCACTAGTGGAAAAAAGTCGATTAGAGGCGGTTCAAAACAGCCATTAGAAGCGGTTCTGAACCGCCTCTAATACGACCGACGCTTAAAGTTAAAATAACCCGGGCAGCGGTTCAAACCGCTGCTTAAAATAGGAGCCGCGTGGCGGTTCTTAGTTTGAACCGCCGCCAAAACTATTGAAAATCGGCCGAAACCGACGCCAAAAAAAGAATGGAGTGGCRGTTCGTATCTGAGAACCGCCGCTTAAAACTGGTACCGGGTGGCGGTTCTCAGTCAGAACCGCCGCTTATAATCGAAGCCGGCGGCGCTTCCTAGCTTCGAAGCGTCACTTAAAGTCAAAGATTTTGGCAGCGGTTCTTGTTAGAACCGCCTCTATTTCTTTTTTTTTTCCCCCGCTTTCTGCGCCAAAATTTCTAAAAATTCAGAAAATTATTATAATTCCTGCACTCATTTTTTTCATAGCAAATACACAAACCAAATTACAACAATGTGTATAATTGGTAGACGAATGGCGTAATGCTATATTTATTATTCTGGCCTAATGCACTATGTACAACTAACACAGATTTGAAATTTTCAGTACAATCGTTAAAAAGTTATCAGTAATATATATAAAAGAAGACAAAAATTGTACATTGTTAGCAAGAACATAATGTAAAGTAATTCAAACAATAGAATATATAGGAATTGCATATTGTAAGCTTATCTATGCATCAACCGTATCTTACTCATTATTGATTCCTAAAATTCATGGTGCAGAACAATTGAAATTTAAGTCCCTTCATTTATAGCCAAAATGAAAAATAAAAAAGAATTACCAATAAACTGAAATTGTGAAGAATGTTGTTTATAAAATAGTTAAAGCAAGGATTAATAATTTTTCCGCACAGGGAAATTACCGATGATATGCACGTTGGTGAGGTTGAGTTACCATCCTTTTTAAGATTTAGTGTCTCCAATACATCGTCCACATCCACTTCCTCAGACTGACTATTTTCTGCACACACACACAAAAATAAAGTGAAATAAGATGTCAAAATATGAAATAAAAGCTATTGGGACATCCAATTCTCACTTGTTCATTTAACTATTCAACAAACAGCCAAGAATTGGCAGAATAAACGCAATATTTGCATACCAATTGACCTTACCAGCATCACGCAACCATCTTCACCTAATGTGACAACCACAAATTCAACATTTGGCAACTTTACGAGCATGGAAACAAGTGCGCTTGGGATAGATGGAGTGCCTGTCCATGCCTGTGAGACATAGACCAGAGAAAAGCTCACCTCAGATAGCATATTTACACACCTCTTTATTCAGCATGTCTAAGTCCAACAACAATATTCGGAATAATTTATTTTCCTTCATCATATGATCACCATTATACACAAAATATTGCGTTTTAATGAACAAAATAATATATATACATCTGAACCAAAATCAACCAGACTGATCTTGTCACGAGGGTTGTCGACTCAAAAAGAGAGCTTAATCAGGTAAAAATGAAATGCACTCTCTTTCTACAAAAACAAATAATAATAATAATAATAATAATAATAATAATAATAATAATAATAATAATAATAATAATAATAATAATTAAAAAAAAAGGGGTTCATCAATAAAGAGATGCCCGTCTTGCTGATGTAAAATATTATATAATGAGGCACACTCGTGCTGAACCGCTCTGACGGATCTTGACTCGACAGATGGTCCCTTAAAACTAAATCTAAAATAAAAAAACACCAAAAACAAGTGCAACATAATTAAGATCATAAAAAATCACAGAATGCTTTTCATGCATCATTAAATGAAAAATATATGCAGTTGCTTCGTTCAAAAGCTAAAAAGATTGACACTCATTAATAAAAATACATTGAATAAAAAAAATTACCAACACAAGTAGCAATATAAAGTTGACGAGAAAATCACTTCATATTTTATATACCTCATCAAATCTAAATTCGTCGAGAAAAAGGATGAACTAAGCCCCAAATCAATATTTCGGGTTGATAAAGCAATGTGGTCAGAACTCTTAGAATCAGAATCTGTAAAAGAAAATCTAAAAAACAAATAATCTACTGCCCCTCCTTGATATTGCAAAATTTTTTAATTTAACTTAATTATAACTATTATTTACACTGAACACTACAATTTGATTTGATAAGGCATGTGCAAGATAAAACAAAAAATATGCATTGGATACTATTATTTACACTGAACATCCTTGGTGAAAATCTTCTTGTTAAATTCAGTTGTCAATTTTAATACATTATTTAATCAACTTAATCATTTTGTTAACCCACTTCTCAGAATGATGTTTTTATCCTAAACATAATTATCAATATACAAAGCCCAGGAGGAACAGAACAACTATTGTTTGTGAATTAAACCAAATATAACCGATCATAGTTATGCTTCCACTAGAATTTTAGTAGAAGTGTATAAGATACTTGTTAGGTCCATATTAAGACCACTTCATATACAGTACTGACAACCAAAAGGTAAAACAGTAGGAAAAACCTACTTCAAGCACACCTGGGCAACAAACACCTCAACAATAACACTAGTTGCTATTATTCAACTCACTTTAGTTATTTATTTATTTTATTTAAAATACCTTGCAGCATTTACATGATCAATACACCAAAAATGACAAACATGGGTAATTTACACATGGGTGACAAACGCGCATACACACACACACACACAAAAAAAAGTTTATACTGCACAAGAACTAGATGTATTAAACTCACCAAACGGGCTTCTCATTAGTAGTGCTTTCTTGGAAAACGAAGTCCTCTTTTACTTATTTGACAAATTTCGAAGAAAAAAAAACTTGTATGCACAAAAGATATTTAAACTACCTTGGGATCCCAAATAAACTTTTGTCCTATCGGGTTCTTCTTGAACCGTTCCGATTTCTTCTGCCTCTAGATGCCCGAAATAATTTTTATTTCATCTTGACTTGACTCTCCTACAAAACAAAACAAATGGCCTTGTGAAATGCTCAGTTAGTGAAAGAAAGTATTTAAAAAGAAAAATGTCAAACAGCCAAAAAGAGAACCATAAGCACCAAACCATGAACAATACTTGCGTTTTGAGTTTTTCTCTTTTGTCGATTGCCACTATATTAACTGGTTTAGGAATTCATTCCGATAACTCATCTCATAATTAGAGTGAGAAAAAGAAACTGAACCATACTCATTAGGAAATATGGAAATTTAAATAGAAATGAGAAATACTACAGTAACCCTTGTTTGATTGTTTCATATTGTAAGCCTAATTAACCCTTTGCTAATCTCAAGAGTGAGAAAACACAAACAGACATAGACAAAAATAAGAAACTGAATACATAGGATTTTTTTCCCTCTCTTCATGTCCAAAAGATGATGAAACCAGCAGAATTATCAAATTAAAGAAGACAAATATCTACCGATTAGACGTCGGCAATGTTCTTTTCAATGATTTGGACCAAGGAATTTTCATATACAGTTTATGAGATGATTGATATATATCACCATCATACCATCCACATAGAACTACCTCAAAATGTCCTCTGTCAAGCATTATGCCAAACCAAACAGCTAATGAGCTCAGTACACATTTCCAGATGAATCAAATTATACTATGGGTCCCAGATGAATCTATGAACAAACATCATCTTCTCCACAAGCATTGTTACATTATCTTGTCCTATTCGAGATTAATTACAACAGAACCAAGAAAGAAAATGGAAAAAATTATACTCTGAAGTGGAGCTGCAAAATTGGTAACAAGGCAAAATTAAAGGTACATTCATTGCAAATCACAAGTGGTCTAGGTTGGAGCCATATCAGAAAAAACATAGATATTCTCAAACAATGTATTTTTATTATTGTATTTTTATTCAATGTATTTTTATTAATGAGTGTCAATCTTTTTAGCTTTTGAACGAAGCAACTGCATATATTTTTCATTTAATGATGCATGAAAAGCATTCTGTGATTTTTTATGATCTTAATTATGTTGCACTTGTTTTTTTTCTGTCATCTAATTTCAGAGAATGAAAAATGAATAGCACTGCCTTCTATGCGAAACATTAAAAATATGACAAAATCAGTAAAGACAGCCAGATTGGTCGATGTGTGATGGGGACCAGCAAAATATTATTAAAATATGTTAACAATGTAAAAACACTCACGTTTGGTCATCAACGATGATATAGATGAACGGTGAGTTGCCCCCTTCAGAAACCTGGGATAAAATCATATTGCCTTCAAACTTCATAAGAACTGTTCTTGTGTATCAGAAAAGAAACTCCATATAATTTTTAACAATACTGAATTCAAAAAAATTTCAAAACATCATCAGCCAAAAATCAAAATATTACCACAATGAATGACGAATCAATGCCATCAGCCTCCAGCTCCTCCAATATTCCTTTACCTTGCGGATCATCAGCAACCTAGTTCAAAATGCCACATTCAAACTGTTCAGTAAATTAGCCAATATCCAATCCCAAATTACACCATTCGTCTACCAATAAAAATCATACTTAGGCAGTTCTAAGTCTTCCTCAGTATGTTCAAGAATTTCTGAAAATGACAATCATGRACATATGATGCAAAAGCCCCAAAYTACAACAATGTGTATAACTATCAATTAAAACACCAAATTATACTATACTATTCGACGGCGGACAGTGGAATGGCTAGCGACGACGAGTTTTGTTAAGCACAGTCAATAAATAACAAATAACTAAACCCTAATTTAATTACAACAAAATAAATAAAATCAAGGTAAAATCTATTAAATAATTTCAAACCAAAAAAAATAATATATATATATATATATATATATATTATATATATATATATATATATTATATATATATATATATATATATATATATATATATATATATATATATATATGAAACACATACCTAGCGACGGTGGAAGAGGATGGCAGCAGCGAGGTTGGAGATAGTCTGCCGGAGGACGGGCACGGCGACCGGCAGCGCAGCGGCTTCACGCAGGGATGGAGGCGGAGGCAGAGCTTCAAAATTTCAACAATGGCTGACTGGAGTATAATTTTCAGCTTCGATCTCAAGGGTTTAGGAAATTCAAAGGCCAATTAATTTCAAGGAGGAACTGAAGAATTCAAGGGCTAGGTAAATTTTTCCCGGCTAATTCAAGGGCTAAGATTCTAGGTCTTCGATTTCCCGGCTAATTTTTCAGTTTAATTTGGGCCGCAGAGTTTTGACATTCTCTGATGATAAGCGACGGCTGGGAAAAAGGAAAAAGAAGCGCGGCTAATAAGTGATTTTAAGTGACGGTTTTATGTTCGAAGCGCGGCCAAAACAGGGCGAAGTTATAAGCGACGGTTTCCCTAATAAGCGCTGCCCGGCGCCAGTATTTGTGGCGCTTTATAAGAGGCGGTTCATTAAAGAACCGCCACCCGGACTATTTTTAGCGACGGTTCCCCTTCGACCGCTGCCCTTTTTTTTTTGTTTGGTGTCGGTTTCAAAAGCAACCGCTGCTTATAATATTATTGGTGGCGGTTGTAATTAAATAACCGCCACCCGGACTCGCTTTTTTTTTTTTCCATAAGCGATGGTTCTTTGCTGAAAACCGTCACTTATGCACCTTTTGCAGCGGTTTCTTATTGAACCGCCACTTATGAACCGCCTCCAATCGACTTTTTTCCACTAGTGCATTTTACTGAATTTTTTATTGAAACTTAATGACAACATTAACTTAGGATCATTCATGTCTCAAACCATTCAAAAAAGGAATTAGAATTAATGAACAAAATTGCATGAAGATGTGTAATGATCAAACCCTTTGTTTATCATATTTAACAATTCACAAAAAAATGTCATGAGAAAATCCCTACAATTCAACCTCAATCTGTCTTCGCTGCTTTATCATCATTCGCCATAATCCAACAACATAGATTCTTTTTTCTCTTTACAAATCCACAATTTAAAAAATTAAAATAAAATAAAATCTATAACTAGGTCAGAAAAGGGTGAGCGTTTGACGCCTTTGCCAGGCTCAAAAGTTTCGGAAGGATATAGGGGTTAAGGATCTGTGTACTTGAGGGTCAGCCAATGCTGAAGGTGACCGAATAATATAGGAGAAGCACCATCGAAATTATGGGTGAAAAGTAGGTGTTTCGACGAAACTTTGGTTGGTAGTTTGGGCTGAAACTTGACAATCCCACTCGAAAAAATGGGAGGAAGAGGATGGTGGCGGCGGAAGGTGGGTTTGGTGGTCGAAAATGGTGCGGAAAATGCAGGTTGCGATTTGTGTGTGTGTGTGTGTGAGAGAGAGAGAGAGAGGTGGTGGGGAAGTGATAGGGTTGATTGAGAAATATAGTTTTGTATATATTAGGATTTTTCTTTTTAGTTGTAGGGGCGTGACATACATTTTAGGTTATAATTTGTGATTTAATGAACTATATTTGACCTAAATGAGAAAAATCAATCTTATTGATTATACAAAATATTACATCTACCTAAATGTATTATTGGGAATCACACCCATCTACCCACACTAGTTTTAGACCCGCTACGTGAGTTTTGAAAAATAAATTATCAGTTTAATAAATATTTTTTATGATATAAACGATATTATTCTCGTCGCACAAAATATTTTTCAATAATTCTTGGCTCTTTAATTTTTGATAATTGACATAAAGCTGACCCGTAAGTTACACCAAAATTGTAAAATGACACTTTTAAAAGTTTTGTAATAGTTAAACAAATAAAAATATATAGATACACGGGTCGTACTCCCAAACTATGTCGTACCATATTAGTGCCCCATACCAAATATAAATATTTAAAAAATTAAAATACTAATTATTTGTGATATTATATCATAATATTAATATTCTAGTTTTTTAAACTAATATCATTATCATTTTAACATATCATACCAATTGTCCACTATTGAGAATATATAAATTCAGATATATAAAATATATAAATTTATAATTAAATTATAAATAATTACTCAATATATTGGAAGATTAAAAAATCATCAAAAATACAAAAATATAAAGTAAACTTGTATTTTATAAAATTAGTGGAAAAATATTAAAAACTTATAAATAATTATTTAAAATATAAAACAAAAAACACACATAAGTAATTATAAAATCACATAAGTAAAATATAAAAAATTATAGTTATTTTGAAGTTAATCATACTATGTTATATTTATATTTAATTTGAAATTATTTTGAGATTTATTTTATAATATTTCTATCATGATTTTCATTTTAAATACATTAATTAATTATGCATGATTAAGTATTTACTTTTGTATATTTATTTAACTTACTTTTGATTTTTAACATATATTATTATTCTACATATCTTTACATTTTTTATTTTAGATTTATTAAATAATTATATTAATTTAAAAAATATTTATTATATAATTTTTAGATTTTAAGTTTTGATATTTATTTAGTATTGTATTATATCATTTTATATTTTGTCTGCAAAAGTCCTAGTTTGTGGTTCGACACCTCATTTTTTGAATGTTTTTCTTTATTTTGTAGCTTTTTTTACTATGTATTATTTTATGGTTTTTTTTCTTTTTCATAGTTTGAAATAACTATTTAGAATGTAATTACACATTATTATATTTTAATATAACAATAATATAATGGAATTTTTATTTAATTATTTTTATTATATTATTTAACTTATTTGATAATTCTTTAACGATTTATATTGTTCTTCTATAATATTTTTTTAATTTCTTTTATTTTAAAATGGTAAAATAATTATATTATTTGAACAATATTTAATTATATAAATTTTTCTGATTTCAAGTTTTGAGATTTATTTAGTATTATATATAACATTTTATATTTTTACAAAATTTCTCAATTAATTTCGTGGCCCGACATTTTATTTTTTAAATACTATTTTAAGGTAATATTTTATTTTATAACATTTCATTGTTTTCTTTTTTCAAGTTTATGAAATAATTATTTAGAAGTTAATCACACTTTATTATATTTTTATAGAATAATAATATTATATAATCGTAAATAGACCCAAAAATAGACCCAAAATAAATACATACATTCCTGTGATAAATCACCAGATCCAAAGCAAAACAAAAATTAAACTTACAAATCCTCCTATTTGTTAATTGTGTTGACACCTCGCTGAGGTGTCAACTTGAAAACAATTCAAATGACATGTGTCTTTTTCATACATTTTCTAAATCTGATGTGGAATATTTGTGTGCATTCTATTAATTTATTTCCTTTTATGAAAAAATGTCTTGGGTATAAAATAGAGGATTTTTTTTCTTAGGGTTGACTAGGGTTGATCTCTCATCTCATCCGCCTTTTTCTCTCATCTCATCCGCCTTTTTTCCCTTCCTTCATCTTTTTTTTTTTCCGGCCGTTCTGTCCCCTCTCTTCCTGATTTGCCTGCGTTCTTTATTTTCTGCGTTAACTGGCGTTTATTAATTCTGATTTTTTTGTTTGAGTTTTTTGTGGAGATTTGTTTGAGAATGCCTTTGTTGAAAAAATAAATAAATAAATATTTTTGTTTGTTTCAATTTTGCAGGATTTTAATTCTGATTTGTCTGCGTTCTTTATTTTATCTGCGTTAATTCTGCTTTGAGGATTTTAGTTCTGATTGGAGATTTGTTTGAGAATGCCTTTGTTCAAAAAATAAAATACAAATATATATATATATAATATATATATATATATATATATATATATATATATATATATATATATATATATATATATATTA
>BMAC01000165.1:217210-228649 GCA_014905375.1 Phtheirospermum japonicum
GCGAGAGTCCACCATCTTGTAGTCCATGAAGTTCGTGACTACAAATTTCCTAGTTCCAGCCTCGTCGGAACTATATTTTTTCTCAAGTGCCTCCCAAATTTTCTTGGAGGTCTTTTACATCCGAGTGCACATTACTCAGGCTATCTTCTAGGCTACTTAAAAGAAAACCTTTACATAGATAGTCCCCATTGTGCCAATTATCATAGGCAGCGTGAACATGGAAACTGGTCTCGTCCTTGTCCGGAGTAGGTGGTTCATCTTCCTTCACGAAGTTGGCGAAACCAAGCATCGTGAGGTAGAACAGCATCTTTTGTTGCCACCTCTTGAAGCCTTCCCCATTAAATTTTGGAGGCTTCTCCGCCGCGGGCATGATCCGAGAGGAGTGCACCGGCGCGTTCATCGTTGGTACAAAAGTCCCCACGAACCCGTTGAATGGGTATTCAAAACAGTTGAATCTGTTTGGGGAGCAGTTGCAAACAAACTCGGAACCGAAGTTCCCGTCATCCCAATGGGATGGGTCACAGCCGGAGCTGGCATCGTTTGGACCGAAGTCCCTATCCCAAAAGGGATCGTTCCAACAGCCGAAACTGTGGATGAATTCGACTGGGCCATGCGTTTAGTCAGCGTCTCGAGCAAGAAGTCGAGAGTATCCGGTTGAGAATGATCTCAGCCTGAGTAGTGTTCAAGATTGGCATAGACATGCCAATTGTCAAGGTGTTCGTGACTGCAGGGGCAGTGGTCGTCGCCGAAATAGTGGAGGTGATGGCCGGAGTAGCGTCGCTCGTGGGAGTGCTGGAGGTTGACATCCTTTTCCAGTCAGGGATATTACAACTTACAAAAAATTAAAATACAGAAAGAATATCGTCTTGCGATTGTTGGAATATGTTACAACAGATTCGAGCAAAGTTGTGAAGGATTTTGGTCCCGATTACGTGGTTTTCATGTTGGATGAAGAACCAAATTCCTTGAAAGAAGCTTTCTCACGAACTGATAGTTCATTTTGGAAGGAAGCTGTTCAGAGCGAAATCGATTCGATCATTCAGAACCATACGTGGATTCTGACTGACTTACCGGAAGGTTGTAAACCTTTAGGAAGTAAATGGATTCTGAAACGAAAGTTCAGAGCTGATGGATCAATCGATAAGTATAAAGCTCGGTTGGTTGTGAAAGGATTTCTCCAAAATGAGGGTTATGATTTCTTTGATACTTACTCTCCTGTTACGAGAATTACTTCTATCCGTGTGCTTCTAGCGATTGCTGCTTTGCACAATCTAGAGATTCACCAAATGGATGTAAAAACAGCTTTTCTAAATGGCGAGTTAGAAGAGGAAATCTACATGGAACAACCCGAAGGTTTTATTAAACCTGGACAAGAAAGAAAGGTGTGCAAACTGGTTAAGTCATTATGGCTTGAAACAAGCACCTTTACAATGGCACTTGAAATTTGACGAAGTGATGATGTCAAACGGTTTCAAGATAAACGAGTGCGACAAGTGTGTCTACATTAAGAATACTAATGACAAATYTCTTATAGTATGTCTTTATGTAGATGATATGTTAATCATGGGCARCAACCTACAAGTGATTAACGAGACGAAACTCATGCCAAAAAGAAATTTTGACATGAAGGATCTGGGAGTTGCTGACACTATTCTTGGCATAAGAATCATTAGAACTCCAGATGGAATTGTATTGTCACAATCTCATTACATTGAGAAAGTGATCAAGAAATTCAATGCACACGATAGTCTTCCAGCAAAGACACCTATGGAACTCGACGTTCACTTGAGTAAGAACAGAGGCGATCCTGTTGCTCAGAAGGACTATGCTAGGATCATTGGATATTTGATGTACATCTCCAACTGTACAAGACCTGATCTAGCTTGCTCGGTAAACAAACTGAGTCGATATACAAGCAACCCAAGTGGAGAACACTGGAAAGCGCTTGTGAGAGTTTTGAGATACATAAAGTATACTCTRAACTTTGGGCTACATTTTGGAAGACACCCCAGGGTACTTGAAGGTTACTGTGATGCAAACTGGATATCCGACACAAAGGACTCTTTGTCTACAAGTGGATATGTGTTTGTAATAGGGGGAGGAGCTGTTTCTTGGAGATCCACTAAATAGACATGTATAGCCCAATCCACCATGGAATCTGAGTTTATCGTTTTGGACAAAGCTGGTGAAGAAGCATAATGGCTTCATAACTTCTTAGAAGATATTCCATGTTGGGAGAAACCCGTGCCGCCGGTCATGCTTCACTGCGATAGTCAAGCTGCAATTGGAAGGGCGAAAAGTGGTTTGTATAACGGCAAGTCTCGACATATCCGTCGGAGACACAACACCGTGAGACATCTGTTATCGAGTGAGATTATCTCTGTTGACTACGTAAGGTCAATAGATAATCTAGCGGATCCATTTACTAAGAACATAGCTCGAGATCAGATGTACAAGTTGCTAGAAGGAATGGGAGTGAAATCCACAACTTAAGGATGATTGTAGTGGAAACCCAACCATGATGAGTGGAGATCCCACAAACTTGGTTCAATGGGAAAACAAAACTACAAAAGTTTGGGTAAGTTAAACTCTACGACCCTATTCCTTAACAACAAAAGTAGAGTTTGTAATTTGTCACGTGGTGAGGTTAAATCTCTGATTTTTAATGATTTTTTTGCAGGTCTTTGACTTGAGTATGACAGAATGCTGATTTGAAAAATCACCTATGTAAGCAAGAAGTGAGGGCCGCTTCTACTGAAGCTTATGAATCCAAAGAAGTTGTCCATGGCCAGAAACTGACACAAACGTGAGAACGGAAGAATWTTGAGACCTTAGTGGGTTGGTACTATTGTCTAGTATACACAAAGGGGAATAGTTCAAGAATTATGTTCACTAATCCGCCGGTATGCTCGGTAGTATTAACTAAGGAGGGTTCAAGGCCACAAGCCACCTATCCCTATTCTCTATTGTCTCTTAAGGACTGAGCTATGTATTTGCATTCATGCATTTCGTTTTTTTGGAGTTTCTCACTCATGTGGGGGATTGTTAATAATTAGATTTATTCTAATTAAAGATTGTAAATTAGATTTATTCTAATTAATTGGTACAACGATAATTCGTTTTAACGAATTGTATAGGCTCGTTCTACGTGTCGTGTAGATTATTATAGCCTTTTGAATTTCTCAATTTCATTTATTGGTGAGTGAGAAATGGTGTTTGGAAGTTGGATAGGTGCTTTTAAGCCTTATCGTTTATCCCACATTGATAGTTATCCAATGTGGAAGGGAGTTTAAAAGTGTTTAACTTTTAATGATTGGACATCAAGTGGGCCCATTGGGTTGTGTGAATTTTGTGTAAACGAAGCTCACGCGGGCTCTTGGACTTGGGTTCGCCAGTCCACCTTCGGCGAAGCCGATGGCGGAGTCGAGCGGATCCGAGCCCGAGCCCGAGCCCGGTCCCGGACCTCGGTCCTCGGTCCTCGGCTCTGGGCCTGGGACTTGGGTCTTGGGCAATTGGTCCGAATTGGCTGGTCCGATTGTGATGGTTCGTGTGGGGTTTGGGTTCCGGTTCAACCATGGCTAACCTTTTAGCCGCATGTGGTTTTGACCCCTGTTTGATTTTTGTAACTCCTGACCATTCAGGTCAAACGTCATGCTATTTATTATTGCATGGACGTTACTTTGACCAAACACCTGACTGCGTTTGAACAGACACGCTGAACCTGTCCAGGTTCATGCTGTCAGGGGTCAGACGTTTTGAATGTCTTTATGACATTAACTTTGGCTGTAACCTACCTCTCTGGAACCCCTATAAAAGGGTGAGGAACTCCAGCATTTTACACACACGAAAATCACCTGAAACATACAAGCATTCAGCATATTTTACGTTTCTACATTTTCTTATCTACGTAGCTCGGTCTAGTTTCTTTGAGTTCGCCGCGGAGCTCTGGTTTCTAACAGTGCTGTTAAACCAGAGACGAAAAGTCGTTTTACATTTGGGGACGAATTGCCTAAATCGAAGAGTACTATCGGGGCAATATCGTCTTGCGGGAAGAGATTTTCTCGACTCGACTTGCTTGATACTTTTGTTTATTTTTTCCAGTTTACAATTTACAATTATTCTCCGTTTGTACTCGAATCTGTTGTAACATATTCCAACAATTACAAGTTAAACCTATATCAAATATCAATTGGTATTCTCCAACAGTAAAACTTCCATGTACCAAGAAAACTGAATCATCAAAGAACACAAATTATCCAATTAAATGCAAAAAAATTGAACTATAATATTTTATTGACTAAACAAAAGAAACTAAACTAACAATATACGATCATGAATCATTCAAACAAAATTATGCAAAAGATAGGAAATTGGAAGCGAAAATCGAAAAAAAAAAGAACGAAAATAAAATTGTTAGAAACATGAATTTTGGGGTTACTTTGAAAAAATGGGAAGTAAATTACATAAACAATGTTGATGCTCGAATGCGAAGATTTACATCAATAATCATAAGTATTTATGAAATCGATGTGGTGAGGAGCGAAAGAGGAGTAGATTTTCATGAATTTGTGTATGTGAGGGAAAGAGTGCGAAAGATGACAAATGACCCAAATCTTCTTTCTTATTCTCATTTAAATTAATAATTGGTTTGGGTGACCAAGTGAACTGGAGGTAAAATCGAATGCATTATTTAAATTAAAAGTGTTCTAATAATATGAAATAGATAACACAAACCTACTCCTCTACTCTTTACTTGATTTCTTTCTTTGAGTCTACTTTTAAAAAATAAAATAAATGGAAGGCGTTAAATGTTAAAACTGGGGTATTTACAACAAACCCTAATCGTCAAAAACTTGCTCTATTATAGTCGCCCTCGTCTCTCTCTCAATTTCCGGCGCCGTTCGTCCGCCCTTTCATCCGTCGTCTTCGCCGGTTTTCCGAAGGATCTCAGAACGGAAAAAGGATAGCGTGACGACCTGGGCGGCTCACTATGAATAACCTGAAGTTATCGTGGGAGGTTTGCTCGGAGGTGAAATTGCAGACAGAGAATGGAGAAGAATATCTTCGGTTGGCCTCCGTGGACATGGAGCGCAACCGCCTCTTCTTCGCTTCCTCCGCCAACTTCATATACACCACTCAGCTTCCTTCACCTCAAGTAAAGCCTCTTTTCGGCGTTCGCTTGTTTATGGCTTTTATTCTCTTGTTTCGCATTTGTTTGTTCGCAAGTTTTTTGTTTATCCTCTTATAATCGCGTGTAATTAGAATGTTTATGCGCAAAGGGTTTAAGCGTGACCTTTTGCCCAGTCAATTACGGGATTAGCGTATTTATTTATACAATTACTTAGTTGTTGGTATTGAATTTCGTATGATGAATGACAAAAAAATGTTTTGCTTGAAGAAAAAATTGGTAACAAAAACTGATGAGAGATGGAAGAAGATACAGTGCTGGATAGATATTGATGCATGATTGAAACATCTGATTAAACTTGCAAAATATAAATAAATAAATGAAATAAAGTATTATTTGATGCACACACACCAAATTCTTTTTCTATCCTGTGTTCTTTCATTTGACAATTGCATGTGTTTTTAACCAGACGGAAGGAGCTTTGAATAAGAGCTCATTCCCTGCTTCGGCTCAGCTGATTGACTTAGAATCTGGAGATTTTATTACTTGTTTGGAATATCTCATGGAAAAGGAAGCCTTGATCATTGGGACTTCAAACGGACTCCTTTTACTTCATTCGGTGGATGATAATGCAACAGAAGTTGTTGGACGGGTGGAAGGTGGTATCTGGTGCATTTCACCAAGTCCTGATGGAGACCTGTTTGCTATGGTCACTGGCTTTGGGCAGATTCTAGTGATGAATCTTGATTGGGATCTATTATACGAGATACCGCTTGCCGACTTGCCTGAGGATGTTGACGTACGTAAGTTCTTATTGCCATACACTTGATTTTATTAGTTGATCTGAACGAAGCATGCTATGAGTTTTTTTCGTATTTTTTACATGGGGATATCGATTCTAACTTTCCCCTGAGAGGTGCTCTCGAAGGAGAATTAATTTATAGCATGAATGTGAAACTCCAACACTTATAATTCAGTATTATATTATTGATAGGATCATAGGAATAATAACAATAAAATTTTAATGGAATTTGGTTTGTGTATATTTCTTCAGAATTCACTTATTAATAAAACATATGATGAGTTTCAAGTGATAAAGATTCTGTTGATGTGATCTGGGTGAAAGACTAGATTACATGATATATAGATAACATGAATTAGATGAAAGCTTAAGATGTTTTGAATAAGCCTTAACACCATTGTTCTAATTGGTGTAGTACCTCAAATTAGAGAGATGAATTGCTGAACAAGTAACAGATTGTGCATAAAAGAAGAAAGAAAAAGTAGAGCGCACCATGATTTCAGTTAAGGCAGTCTTCAAACTTTTCTGAGTCGGCACAGTACGATAGGCAGATGATTTTTACATTGTATATGATGATATGTTTTCTTGTTTATCTATTGTGATTCTATGCGAATCGTATTGTAGACACTAAACAAGTTCTCTACTTTGGACTGGGTGCATATAATTGGGTTATGGAACTTTCCTGAATAAAGATAATTATAACTCAATTTCTGTTTATAGAAGAATAGGAAATTTTTGTTTTGCTGTGATAACATAATAAATTTGATTAATTCGATGTGTTTCAGATGAATCATCTCTTTCTGCTGATTATTCCTCTGTGGCCTCCATTGCATGGAGAGGTGATGGGAAGTTTTTCGCATCCTTAAGCAAGGTGCACAATTCGTCTCCCTTGCATAAGAAGCTTAAAGTTTGGGAACGTGATTCGGGGGCCCTCCACTCTGTCTCTGGATCGAAGCCCTTCATGGGTTCAGTGGTGGACTGGTCCCAAAGTGGAGCTAAAATCGCTGTAGTTTATGATCAAAAGGAACAAAACCACTGTCCATTTGTTGTCTTCTTCGAGAAAAATGCTCTGGAGAGAAGCTCATTCAGTATCAACGAGGGAATAGACGTAACCCTAGAATATCTCAAGTTCAACTGTAGCTCGGATCTCCTCGCTGCTATTGCCAGGGGCAAAAAATTCGACACCCTAAAGATATGGCATTTTAGTAACAACCACTGGTATCTGAAGCAAGAGATCAGATATCCAAAGGAGGATGGTGTAAAATTTATGTGGGACCCGACTAAACCATTGCAATTGATTAGTTGGACTCTAGATGGCCGGATAATAACGTATAAGTTTGTATGGGTTACAGCTGTAATGGACAGCTCGATAGCTTTTGTAATTGATGGCTCAAAAGTACTGGTAACCCCCTTTTCTTTGACCTTGATGCCACCTCCTATGTACTTTTTAAACTTAGAATTTCCTAGTGCGGTTCGGGATATTACCTTCTGTTCTAAAATCCCTAAAAATCATCTCACTGCGTCTCTATCAGACGGAAGTTTGTGCGTTGTCGAGCTTCCTCTGCTTGATCAGTGGGACGAACTGGAAGGACATACAATTAAGGTTGAGGCTGCCTCGTATTCTGGTGCGAGCTGTGGCTCGTTGCTGCATCTTGCTTGGTTGGACTCGCATGTGCTTCTTGGTCTCTCTCGTTTTGGATCTTCACATGTACGTCCAGGGTATTACCTGCAGGGAATTGAGATAGGACGTTCGGAAGATAATATTCCAGGTTCAGTGACATCTTCGGGATGGCATGCAGAAGCTCGTTATCAGATTTATCTTGAAGGTGTGGTAATCGGTATAGCCCCGAACCCACTCAATATATATTCTGCATTTGTTCAGTTTGATGGTGGAAAAGTCTTTGAATATACGTTGAAGTTGGGTTTGCAGAGACGAGATGAGATGGGTTTCCTATCATCCTGTCCATGGATGGATATCACCTATGCACGAGATAAACTGTTGCCTTTTGGTCTTGATGATAATGGAAGATTGCATCTAGACAGAAATATATTATGTAACAACTGCAGTAGCTTTGCATTTTACTCGAATTCCGGTGACGGGACGATGACACATTTAATAATTTTAACTAAACAGGATCTACTGTTTATCGTCGATGTTGGTGATATTGTGCTTGGGCAACTGGAACAGATGTACGAGAATTTTTCTCCAGTTGTAGCGAGGAACAGAAAAGGAGATGACGAGAGCATTTTTATTAACGTATGGGAGAAAGGGGCCCACATTGTCGGTGTTCTTCATGGGGACGAGTCTGCTGTCCTACTACAAACCCTTCGAGGAAATCTCGAATGCGTGTATCCAAGGAAATTGGTTCTCACTTCGATCATCAATGCTTTGTCTCAAGGGCGGTTTAAAGATGCCTTGATTATGGTTAGGAGGCATCGGATCGAATTTAATATCATTGTCGACCATTGTGGTTGGAAAGCCTTTATTGATTCGGCTGCTGACTTTGTCAGTCAGGTTAACAATCTGAGCTACATAACTGAGTTTGTGTGCGCAATTAAACATGAAGATATTATGGAGACACTTTACAGAAATTATACGTCCTTACCTTGCTTTAAGGGGGGAAAAGCTCTCCGAACGAGTAGTGATGGTGATAACAAAGTAAATTCTATCCTGCTGGCAATCCGGAAGGCTCTCGAGGAGCAAACCGAGGGAACACCCGCAAGAGAGCTTTGTATTCTTACCACTTTGGCTAAAAGTAGTCCCCCAGCTTTGGAGGAGAGTTTAAGGAGAATAAAGTCTATTCGAGAAATGGAGCTTTCTGCTGCCGTTGAACCAAGACGAGCGTCTTATCCTTCTTCCGAGGAATCTTTGAAGCATTTGTTATGGCTATCTGATTCCGAGGCAGTTTTCGAGTCGGCTTTAGGCCTTTATGACTTGAATCTTGCTGCTATTGTCGCATTAAATTCACAAAAAGATCCTAAAGAATTTGTACCTCTTCTTCAGGAACTGGAACGTATGCCTGCACTTTTAATGAAGTATAACATCGATCTTAAATTACAAAGGTATGAAAGTGCTTTGAGGCACGTTGTATCAGCCGGAGACGATCATTATGAAGATTGCAAGAGCCTGATGAAGAAAGTTCCGGAACTTTACCCATTGGGGCTCGGGTTGATTCTCGATCCTCATAAGAGACGGGAAATACTTGAGTCGTGGGGAGATCATCTCAACGCGACGAAATGCTTCGAGGACGCGGCCACCACTTATTTGTGCTGTTCGTGTTTGGAAAAGGCGTTGAAGGCGTATCGTGCTTGCGGTGATTGGGCTGGGGTTTTGACGGTCGCTGGGCTAATGAAGCTCGAAAAGGACGATGTTTTGCAGCTTGCGCGTGAGCTCTGTGATGAGCTTCAGACGACTGGTAAACCGGGGGATGCTGCGAAAATACTGTTAGAGTATTGTGGCGATGTTGACAGTGGGATTAGCCTTTTGGTGGATGCGAGGAATTGGGAAGAGGCTCTGAGGGTTGCTTTCTTGCACGGAAGGGATGATTTGGTTTTGGTAGTGAAGAAGGCGTCTCTGGAGTGTGCTGGTTTGCTAGTTGGAGAGTACAATGAAGGGATGGAGAAAGTTGGCAAGTACTTGACTCGTTACTTGGCTGTTCGTCAGAGAAGGTTATTGCTTGCTGCGACTATTAAATCGGACGAGGGATTTCTTGATGATGAAACTGCTTCGCAAGCGAGCAGTAATTTCAGTGGAATGAGTGCGTATACCACTGGGTAAGTAGTTACTGTAGCTCTCGTTGAAAATCTTAATTTCCACTTTGCTTTTTAGTCCAAGAAAATTAACTTTTAAATTTTTGAGAGTTTTTTTTTTTTTGCTCTGCTGGATTGATATTGCTCTGTTTCTCAATAAATGTGGTTCGAGGGGAAAAAGGTTTTCCAACATAGTTGTTTTACAACTTCAATGTAAATTGGCACTAATCTTTACTATTTTACCCCTAAAGATTGTGAGACAAAGTAGGAAAGAGATGCAAACCTTTTGAAAAGAAAAAAATACATGTTGGTAAGGGTAATATGGTCATTCAATCCTTTGTTTGTGTGCACAAACATAAAATATCTATTGAGAAATGGAGGTAGTATTTATTTTTGTAGAATATCCCTTATTTATTGCTTCTTGTGGTGTTTGATTCTTTGCATTGCACGCTTCTACTGTTTCAGCAGTAGCCCTTCACTTTCCTTTTTCAGGAAAGGAAATATTGAAATAATTTATGAAAATTTGTACTTTTTTCTGTTATGCAGATCAAAATTAAATCAGTCATTATTTTCCTTAAGATCTTGGATTTTAGTCATGAAAATGTTTGTTTGAATTTATAGGAAAATGAAAGAAACGTTAATTTTTGCTTTCATTGTCCAAAAAGAAAATGCAATGGACTCCAAAACTTTCCTTTTATATAGATATAAATAATTGTGTAATGTTTTGCTTCATTTGCGAGCAGAACAAGAAGAGGCTCGAGTGCTTCGTCCACCTTGAGCATGTCCACAAAGGGTTGGGGTCGTCAACGAAACAGGGGGAAAATTAGAGCTGGAAGGTACACTATTTATTCAAATATATTTTTATCTTTTTTTCCTTTTATGTAAAAAACATTTGAAACTCAAGTTATTATCATATACACATACACAGCCCCGACGAGGAAACGGCTCTTGTAGAGCATTTAAAAGGGATGTGTCTTTCTGAAGGAGCAAAAATCGAGATTAAATCTTTGTTAATTTCACTCGTGATGCTCGGCGAGGAAGACACTGCGAGGAAATTGCAACACACGTGCGACAAATTTCAGCAGTCTCAGATTGCAGCAGTGAAGTTAACGGGTGATGCTGTGTCCACTGATAACATCGATGAGCATGCATTTACATTGGATCATTACATTCAGATTGTCCGGAAAGAACAACAGAATTCAGATGCATTTTCTTGGCGGTCAAAAGTATTGGTTTGATTGAGCAATTTCCGAAACCTTAAATTTCATTCTATGCCAAGTTTTGCTAGTGAAAATTAGCTATCTGGGTTTTCTTGGAAATGACGTATAGAATGTGTAAACACACTCTAGTAGTTTTTTTTGTTTGTATTTTTTTGAACGACCCTGATTTTGTTTGTGGTTTATTTGGCATTGTTTAGCCATTTGTAGGTTTATTCAGAGCACATCTTCAATATAGAAGTAGTGAAAAAACATTTTTTGCTAACGTCGATGGAGAATTATAACATTATTTTATAAAAAATTAAACCTTTTTTTAATGAACATTTGAATTCTAACCTAACCTTATTAATTGTTTTCTTGAGTTGGTTACCACACAAAGGCCTCTTTCTCTTCGTTTGTCAATTGACAAATGACGTCTTATTGAAGTCCAACATTTTTGTAGGAAGCGTGATGGATATTAATTATTATATTTAGAGATTTTTTTAAATCAACTGTTATTAGAGAACTTATTATATTTTTAGATTAGTTCAATTGAATGTTTG
>BMAC01000165.1:234594-267747 GCA_014905375.1 Phtheirospermum japonicum
CGCTCCAATCGGCAGGCGATTTCTCCGCCTTCTTCGAAATCAGAATCGGCCGCCACACTTCTTCCTTCCCCAAAACCAGAAATCGGCCGGCCCATCTCCTCCAATTCCAGCGAACGGCGGCTACGGCGACAAACGCGATGGAGGTTGTGAGGCGGCCTCGATGGGTGGCGTGGCGGACCAGAAAATTAGCGGCACCGGGCAGCGGCGTAGCGGCGAAGGGGCTGGGGTCGTGGGTTGGCGTATGGGTTTGATGGTGGCCGGGGGTGGTTTTCGGGTCTCGATCGGGCTGGTTATTGTTGGACGGCAATGGTTTGGGGGTGGCGATGGATGACGTTGGTTTTGGGTTGGTTTCGGTTGGTTTGGTTTTTCGGCCTGGAGTGGTGGTGATTCGGCGAAACGGCGGCGGTCGGAAATCGGCGACATGGGCGACAGCGATACGGCTCGACTGGGCTCGGGCACAGTCGGGTCTCGATTGGGCCGTGACTTGGATAGCGTCGATGGAAGGCGGCATCGATCGACGATGTTCGTCATAAATTGGCGACATCCTGCAGTGGCGGCTAGGTGAAACGACGGCGGCCAGCGGCTGGGCTCGTGTCCGATCGGGCGAATCCATCTCCTCCGTCGACGACCCTGGCGTCGCCGCCGCTCGGAACCGGAAGCGCTGCACCGATTGCCAACCGCCGCTATGGGTCGCCGTCGCCGCCGCCTTGTCTGTCCACCGGGCCGCTGCCGTAAAGGATCGAAGGAGGTGGAGGGCCGATCTCTGAAATCGGAAGAAGAAGGATGACAAGAAAGAGACGGGCCGAATGTAATTTGRGGCCAAGGAGGGTTTTATTTTCTCYATTTCCAAGTTATTGCAAATTGACCCCAGAATCTTTGCCACCCTTTTCAATTGACCCCAAAAGTATTCAAATCATTCGATTGAGTTCCAAATTCAGCTCCTCAAACTTATGAAACTTCATTTCAACCAATTTTACTCCACCATTTAAAGGTAATTTTATATCTACACCTTAATTTTGTTTTATTCCGCCAGTTAACCCTTAATTTTCGAATTTATGATGATGGTGGTCAAATAAACTCAAATGCAGTTTAATCCAATTATTTTTGACTGCAACTATCCAAGTCCAAATATACAAAAGTCACGTTCGAATGTTTTATTTTGTTATGTAGGCAAAGAATCGAAGATTTACTAAGCATTCACTCATGACATTCATCAAAATCCATTACATTCAAATTACGAGGTAGGTACCACCGACTTGTCTTGTGTTAAATTCTATGTGCTCAAATCTATGTGCAATGTATATCATGAAATTCTATGTTTATAAATTAATATAGCCGTGGACCGCAAAAGTTGTCTGTGACCGGGGAAAAGGGTCATTGGGTTTATCCCAGCGTGCTATATCCAATGATTAAAACCAGGGGCCTTAAGTGCCTATGACCGGGGAAAAGGGTCATCGGGRAAACCCGCCGCGTTTTAGCTGCAGTCAACTGTCTTCTACGTTAAAATTTTGAATTATATGGTTAATTGTGCTATTTCTGAGTTGTATAATTTTGCGTGAGATATGTCGGTGTAACTACTGAGCTAGTGGAAARCTCACCCTATCATTAACAATTTMAGGATGAGGAGACCGAGCAACGAGTGACGTTGGAGGTRGATGATTTACTAYGTATAATTTCAATAATTTAAATTATGTCGATTTGACTTCTAGTTCGATATTTTTGATTCGAATTACACGTAAATCTCTTTATCATTGTCTGCGTTTATTTCGAAAGGGTATATATATACAAATAGCGCAGCGAAAGCGGGAGCGACAATATATAAATTTTGATATCCCTACTTGTGTTTTTTTTTAAAGTGATATGAGTTTATACTTTGCATATCTCTATTTGTATCCTACYTTTGAGTTATTTATTTATTTTTTTAAATGAGTCCTAAAAGTACCATTTTAAAAAGGGGGCCTAGAAGTTATGATTTCGAGGTGCTGAAAATTATTTTTAAGCTTTAAGTCTATATTATACTATATTATATATTATATTATTTTAAAAGTGGGTCATTGCAAAGTGATTTAAACTCGAGACAATTCTACTTTTATCTATCAATTTAAAACTAATAGAAATTATATTATTTTCTTATTACTATTTCCGCTGCGTAACTCAAAGTTTTATAAAATTCTCTATTTTTTTTGATTAGAAAAATTGATATGTACGTAACGCCAAGTCTACTTTATTTATTTTAAAATACAAAATACAATTTTGTTTTATCAAAATCGGGGCGTTACATACTTTGTGGTCCCATCACATCTTTTGATATTTTTGTCCAAAGATTCGAAACTATGTTTATGCATCATCAGAGTTTCATCCCAAATAATAAGCTGCGCACGAACCATTAATTCTGCAAGTGGAGTTCAAGTAAAGATCGGATGAAACTTGTTGGAGATTAAAATGAATCTTAAATTTAGAATGCCCAATTCTTCCTTTCGGAAGAAGAAGAAGAGAAGTTCTGCCGCTAGATGTTACATTCAGAATAATTCCACCATTTGATCTAACGGTCGCAAATAGCGTCCTCCAAATAAATATTTCACCGGTCCCTCCATATCCATAGGCGAAAAATACACCACCTTGGTCTAATGTGTTTTATCTATGACTAAATCATAAATGTAATGTTGATCAACATTTAAATTATCAACCAATTTATCATATTCTTCAATGTGTGCCTTACGGTCGTACTCCAATTCTTCAGCAATAAATATGTTGCGATATACACTCAAATTGGCAACCTTTGGAATTGGCATGGGAGAAAAATCCTTTAAATTCTTTCTCATAATGTGCAATAAACTGTCAACTTCAATTAAAGCAATGTTCTGAATTTCAGTATCACTCGTTTGTTAAATCTCAAAGAAGAAAAAGTGCATTGAAAATGGAATTAAAGATATTGGTAATAAAAATAATACAATAAAACATAATAATCATTTATAGATGATACAAAAAAATGTTAATAGTCGCTACCTTTAAATTTTATCAACTTTTGTTGATTGTATAGAATGTCATCTGATAAATATCTTCCCAGTATTTCTCCCACATTTTCATGAGATGTGCTAAAGATTTTGATGCAAGTAAGGCTGGGATTAAGAGTCTCACGGAATATGCTGATCCCCAATTACTTGCTTCTGATATACCGTCAATATATTCTATATCATCTAAAAATAACCCAGAGAATAGCATGCGTCGCAATATGTATCATAATGCATGCCGTTAAATTTTTTTATATCATCGTGACATTGGGCTCCTCGAATTATATTTAGCAGACATCGAGCATAATAATTATCACCTGATCCTGGCGAGATATAGTAAACTCATGATAATGAGAACAAATCTAACTTTCTAGGTGTCCATTCTTTTGTTGTTGAGTTCAAACAAACTTTTGTGTAAACTCAACATAAGTCAAACTCAGTGCTTCCGAATTTTTTTTATTCGCCTCAAACCAACCTGAAAATATGTTATGATGTGTTGATTAGCGTTTCATTATTGCATCCATCTGATCATTATCATGATGATACAATACATTATGCTCTCTTGGAAGATGAAAATTCAAATGCATGACAGGTGAATTTTTATACTGGATTTTATAGTCTAATATTCTCCACTCCGCTTCACATGGAGAAATGTAATGATAATCATAATGCATGTTGATCTTATCCGTCTTTTCTTCTCGTTCCCATCTTTATTTTGATAGAACATTGTAGTGGACATAGCATTACCTTTGTTGATATATATTTAAATAAATACTTGATAAATCTGGATTGGTTACACCATTGAATATTGAAAATGAGCTTCATACTTCAGTAATAGATAAATATTATGTGGAACGACTCACTGGAGCACCACCAGTAAATGTCGCAGGTAAAAAAACATGAGTACCAACACTTGAGCCATCCGTTTTACCTCGTAACACTGCATCAACAATCATACTGTACATCCCACTTCACAATTTTTTCTGATTGGTTCTGACGTACTACAATCTTGAAGATTTAATCATTGTATATCTATTAACTAATGAATTTTGTGTGAGTCGTCGACTATATAGAATAGTGGGTACCTCAGCCCCTCTTTCATGCAACCGATGAGAAAAGAATTCCCTCTAGCTCACATTTTATCTACCATTGCCTTTAAGTTTTCGATGTTTAGAAAAATACAAATTCTCCCTATAGTTGTCTTCCCCACAAGGAAATATCAATGGATATTGTAGAAAAAGGTACAAAGTATGCAACCCGTTGATAAGTTTTAAATTTTATTTCTACTATAATAGTCCGGTTACAACTTTGAGAATCAAGATCACTAAGAACTAATAGAGAAAGCTCGTCCACTTCTGGAACCTCTTTTCCCAAGTATATGAAATTTCCACTTCAATAACACCATCCTCTCCAAATTTTTGTTTTGCTATTCTAACCGACTTAACCAAAATATTTTTATTATCTATCATAGCTTATAGGTCTGCTACAACTTCGGTATGGAGAGTACTTTCTTCATTGTTACCTTTGCACAGTGAGCAAGTAATAATATAAGTATACTAAATAAAATATATAACTACAAATAAGTTGAAGTGATTGGTATGTAAAACGTAAATGCATACCTAACATAATTAGTTCGATTTTGAAGTTCGATAGAAATTAAGCATGACATGAATATTTTCAGGATTGCCATTTTTAGCAACATTTGCTTTCAGAGGCGGCCTTCGCCTTCTGGGTTTTGTAATTAGTTGATCTTTTTCCATATCTATTATAGTTGATGCCACATTATTCATTCCACTCGATGTTGGGTTCACATTTATATTGTTTTGAATGGTTTCTAAGATTGTAACAAAATACATTATCTTATGAGATCAATTTAAACAAAAAAGTATTGAATTGTAATAATATTTGATAAATAACACATTAATATCCAATTATATTGTATTGCACATTTTTGTATAATTTAATTAAAAAAAGTGATCAAATTATATTTGAGAAAATGTGACAAATTTGATATTGTTGGATTCACAATAAAATATAATGTATAAGTGATTTTATATAAATAAATAAATACACACACACACACACACACACACACACACACACACACACACACACACACACACATATATATATATATATATATATATAAGATTAGGTTCAAATGAGAACCATGTCCTTATTTGTGAACCTAAGGTCAATTATGGGCCTTAGATCTAATTAAATAGATGGATCAAATTTTCTGTATTTTTCCTAATTCATATAAAAGTATTAAGATTATATAATAAAAGAACTGCTAGTGTATATAACTAATATATTAATAAATTACTGTGATTGTATAATAAAATCACTGCTAGTATATAATAAAAGTACTAGTTCGCTGGTTCGCAAATAAGGGAGGGTTATATATTAAAGTGATCTTATTATTTTTAAAATTAATTAGAGTATATCCTAATTATGTTAAGAAAATTCCTACATAATAAAAAAAACAAACTAATCCTACTTGACTTTTTAATTAAAAAAGAAAATAAATTATCATTAATATTAAACATTATTTATGAGATCAATTCAAATAAAAAAATTATTAAATCGTACTAATATTTGACATAAAAAAATTATATGATATTGTGTTGCACATTTCTGGTGTAATTTAATAAAAAAAAAGTGGTCAAATTATTTTTGAGAAAAAGTGACAAGTTCGATATTATTGGACTCACAATAAAAAATAACAAAGAGACATAAAGTAAAATAACAAAAACTCACAATAAAAACCAAATAACACACACACACACACACATATATATACACACACACACACATACATACACACATACATACATACATACATACACACACACACACACACACACACACACACACACACACATATATATATATATATATATATATATATAAGTTGAGTTCCAATGAGAACACTCCCTTATATGAGAATCTTCGCTTAGATGAAGAGACACTCACCGAAGAACTGCAACTCTCTGCAACCTCTCTATTCCAGTGTATTTTCTGCAAAACTTGTTCTCTTCTCCCCATAAAATCTCAAGAAAAAACTGCAAGCCTATTGTTGGAGTGTCTAGATGGGAAGCGAGCAAGGGAAAGCGCGAATTCATTTCGAGCCAAAGTTCATGGAGCTAAAGGTAAATATTAAAGAACATCTCCGTAATGATTCATTTCTTAAAAATCCGAATCTCAACACAATTGAGATCACTAAGTGCTGTTATTTAGTTTTTTTTTTAATTTACAAGGCAACAATTTTTGTCTCCAATTGAAGAGTCTGTGCTACACGCAATACAAATGTTTAGTTAGATTTTAGCGTTTCAAATTCTTGGTAGTCTGGTAATTACAGTATTAGATTATAGCATGATATAAACATAGTATTCACTTAGTGGATTATTAATATTAGTGTGTCGTGGATGAAGTTAAGTTGTGTTGAATACATTTCATGCCCATTTTTCCCTTGAATTGTCTGGCGCTTCTTAATCATAATCATAGTGCTTTCAACTTTATTACACGGTGCTTTGTCATAACTATGAAGCTATTTATTAATTTCCCTTATCATTTTGATACTTGTAGATGGTCTTCGAGCTATTTTATCATGTTGATTGTCCTTTGAAAAATGATTGATACTATTTCTGACTATCTGATGCCTTAGTTTCAAACCCATAACCTTGTTATTACTTAGATTGTTGTTTTTCGGAGGGATTGTAATAGGGTGTCGTGTTAAGATGTGTTGTCGGTGTTTGGAATCTCTAGACGAGACTCTTAAACTCTTATAATGACTGTGTTTGATGTTAAAGTATGCACATTTTCCCCTTAAATTATCTAATGCCTAATCATAATCGTAGTTCTTTCAACTTTGTTGCACAATACTTTATTACAAAAGTGAAACTATCTTATCATAGTAGGTAATAATATTCTTTTATGAACCTCTGACATGTTTTTATTAATCTCTCCACTTATTTCTTGAAGGGGGTGGGGTGGGGTGGGGGAGGATAGAATTTGGCGGTTTATCAGTATTATGAGCAGTTATAATCCTCAAGGCCATGCTCAGAAAGTGAAGTTCAATTGGTTTCATGATTTGTGCTAACATGATAAGTGTTAATATGTCTTGAATCTCTCGCTTCGCCGTGTTGTACGGGGGTCTTATGCCCAATTTGGTGTATTCTCTCAATACTATATTTATGGTCCTTGAGATCTGTAATCTATAACCCTAATCAGTTAATAAAATCCATTATTCTCTCTGCCAGTGGATGTAGTCAATTTGGTGAACCACGTAAATATGTGTTTTCTTTAAATTTTATGTTAATTGCTTTATAATCCTATTCATTCATAACAAACTGGTATCAAGAGCCTGGTCAATTCGATCAGGGTATTCCCGCACTGTTAGGGTTATTTTTGCTGACCGAGAATGTCCGCTTTCAACGTAAAGGTTGACAAGTTCACCGAGAGAAATAGTTTTGGCTTATGGCAGATCAAGATGCGATCTCTGCTGAAGCAGCAGGGTCTGTGGGCGCCGCTTTCAGGAAAACCTAAATCTAAGGATGTAGATGAAGAAGAGTGGAATACCCGAGAAGAAAAGGCCCACTCGACGATCATGCTATGTCTGTCTGATGATGTTATCAACGAGGTTGCTGATCACGAAACTGTCGCTGGTCTCTGGAAGAAGTTAGAGAATCTCTACATGACGAAGTCTCTAACCAACAAGTTGCTATTGAAGCAACGTCTGTTCCGTTTACGCATGTAGGAAGGTACTCCCCTTCATGATCATCTAGATAAATTAAACAAAATTTTACTAAATCTGTGTAATATTGATGTTAAAGTAGAAGATGAGGACGCTGCTTTAATTTTGTTAGTATCTTTGCCTGAATCGTATGAGAATTTTGTTGAATCGTTTATTATTGGGAAAGGCACTTTGTCTCTAGAAGATGTTCGATCTGCCCTCCACAACAGAGAAGACTGTGACCAGGCAACTAGCTCCGCCACAGAAAATCAGGTATCAAGGCTGTTTGTCACAGGTAAGGAAAAAAAGAGATTTGGGAAGAAAACTGGGAAGCCGAATTAGAAAGGTTCAAAAGGTCCTAAACCCGAAGACACCTGTAGTTACTGTAAAGAACCAGGGCACTGGAAGAATGATTATCCTAAGAAGAAGAGGAAGCAAGAGAAGAAAGAGGGTGTTGGCGATTTTGCAGCTGTGGCAGAAACTGATACGAACTCTAAAGAAGATCTGGCTTTGGTTGCAGCTGGACAGTTACATCATAATGATGTGTGGGTTCTTGATTCTGGGGCATCGTACCATATTCGTTCTAACATGGAGTTATTCTTGACTTATGAGCAGATAGATGGAGGAAATATTTCCATGGCGAATAGTGCTGTCTGCAAAGTGGTTGGAATTGGCTCAGTAAGGATATGGACAAATGATGGGGTATTCTGCACCTTGAATGAAGTCAGGCATGTTCCACAGATGACGACGAATTTGATATCATTGAGTCTTCTTGACAGCAAGGGTTTCAGTTTCAATGGTGAAGGTGGAGTTATGTATGTCTGTCAAGGTTCAAAGGTGGTTTTAACAGGCTTAAAATGTGGTACCTTATATTATCTGCAAGGTTTTACCGTGACAGGTTCTGCTGATGTTCCATCATCCGAGGTTCAGACCACGGATAGAACCAGGCTGTGGCATATGAGGCTCAGTCATATGGGAGAAAGAGGGATGCAGATTTTGTCAAAGAGGGATCTTCTTTCTGGGCATAAAGTGCAGAGTCTTGAATTATGCGAACATTGTGTGTTTTGAAAGCTTCATCGCTGCAAGATTCCAAAGAAGTCCGTTCATCAGACCAAGGGGACTCTTGACTACATTCATATGGATTGTTGGGGTCCGTCACGTGTTGAGTCTATTGGAGGCCACTAATATTTTGTGTTTATGATTGATGACTACTCAAGGATGACTTGGGTAATTATGATGAAGAACAAAAGTTAAGCGTTCAAGAGATTTAAGTAGTGGAAGGCGTTGGTAGAAAATCAGACTGGGAAGAAGATCAAGCGACTATAAACTGATAATGGCCTGGAATTCTGTTCGTCTGATTTCAACGAGTTCTGCAAGGATGCAGGGGTTTCTCGACACCACACTATTCGACACAAACCGTAGCAGAATGGTGTGGCAGAGTGCATGAATCAGACATTGCTGGAGAGAGCGAGATGCATACTCTCGAATGCTATTTTAGCTAGAAAGTTCTGCGTAGAAGAAGTAAAAACGGCGTGCTATCTGATCAACCGTGGTCCTCACACTGACATTGATTGTAAGACACCTTACGAGGTATGGTCTAATAAACCTGCAGATTATTCTTTGTTGAAAGTCTTTGGGTGTACTGTTTACTATCATGTTAGTGAGGGTAAATTAGAACCAAGAGCTAAGAAGGGTATATTTGTTGGTTAAGGGGATGGAGTAAAGGGATATATAATCTGGTCACCTTCAGAAGATAGAGTTATATTCACCAAAAATGTGATTTTTGATGAGAATTCTATACTTAACCCCACTGTGAAGTCCATTGGTGCAGAAAATTGTAGTAATGTTGATAAATTGGTGGAGCTGCAAGTCTCTCTCTATGAGAGTAAATCACAACTCCAAGGTGGAGAAGATCAACATACTACTGCTGAAAGTACAAGTTCAGATGTGCATCTAAAAGCTCGCCAGACAAGCATAGCTGTTGATAGATCTAGGAGAACAGGTGTGAAGCCTCCTGTGCGGTACGATTTTTAGGATATGGTGACTTATGCATTACAAGTCGCTGACGAGGTGGAAGAGGAAAAACCATTTGTAGGTGAACCATTCACATACAGAGAGGCTGTTTTAGGTAGTGAGTCGGCTCAATAGCTTACTGCAATGCAAGAAAAGATGGAGTCACTTGACAACAATTTTACTTGGGAGCTGGTCAAACGGCCTAAGGGGAGGAAGATTGTTACTTGCAAATGGATATTCAAGAAAAAGGAAGAAACCACATCTAGTGAGGTTATGAGATACAAGGCTCGACTGGTTGCAAGAGGGTTCACACAGAAGGAGGGGGTTGACTAATGAGATATTCTAACCAGTGGTCAGACACACTTCCATCAGAGTGTTACTAGCAATGGTTGCACAACAGGATTTAGAACTTGAGCAACTGGATGTGAAGACAACTTTTCTACATGGAATGGTCGAAGACGATATCTACATGATTCAACCAGAGGGGTTCCAGGTTCCGGGGAAGGAAGATTATGTTTACAAGTTGAAGAGGTCCTTATATGGGTTAAAGAAGTCTCCAAGACAGTGGTATAAGAGGTTTGATAGTTACATGATCCAGTTGGGATACAACAGGAGTCCACATGATTGTTGGGTATATCACAACAAAGTTGATGATGGTTCCATGATCTATCTCGTTCTGTATGTGGATGATATGCTCATTGCTGTGAAGTACAAGTCTGATATTCAGAAGCTGAAGGATCTACTCACTGCTGAGTTCGATATGAAGGACTTGGGTGCTTCCAAGAAAATTCTGGGCATGGAAATATATAGGGAAAGAGAAAAGAAGAAGCTCTTCATGTCACAGAAGAGTTACATTCAGAAGATCTTGTCTAGATTTGGCATGTCTACCGCCAAGCCTATTGATACCCCAAGTGCTACAATTATTCATTTATCCGCTGATTATACATCAAAGTCTGTAGCTGAGCAGGAGTACATGTCTCGAGTCCCATACTCTAATGCACTAGGGAGTTTGATGTATGCTATGGTCTGCACTAGACCAGATCTTGCTTATGCTGTTAGTGTTGTCAGCAGGTTCATGGGACAACCTGAAAATGAGCATTGGCAAGCCGTGAAAATGATTTTTCGTTATCTTAGAGGTACGTCTGATGTTGGTCTCTTGTATGGAGGTGATGCTCACGGTTCTGTGACTGGTTACTCTGACTCTGACTATGCTGGAGATGTTGATAGTAGAAGATCTATGACTGGTTATGTCTTCACTCTTGGTGGTTCTGTTGTTAGTTGGAAGGTAACTCTACAGGCTACAGTTACTCTGTCTACAACTGAAGCAGAATATATGGCACTGACAGAAGCCGCTAAAGAGGGAATTTGGTTGAAAGGGCTTGTAGGTGATCTTGGTCTACATCATGATCAAGTTATTGTGTTTTATGACATTCTGAGTGCAATCTGTTTGACCAAGGATCATGTCCATCATGAGAGGACCAAACATATTGATGTGAGGTATCATTTTCTGAGGAATGAGCAGAGAATCAAGGTGATAAAAGTAGGTACTGCTAATAATCCTGTTGACATGTTCACCAAGCCTGTCCGACATAGCAAGTTTCGACATTGTTTGGACTTTCTAAACGTCAGAAGCTGTTAGTTGCCATAGGAGGGCAGATCTGAGGCAGAAAGAAGGAGTTTGTTCATCTGGCATTGTAATGATGCATTTGCAAGGAAGATTCAAGTTAAGGTAGAGATTTGTTGCTATGAATCTCTCGCTTTGCCGTATTGTATGGTATGCAGTTTTGGGCCTTAAGTACAATTTGATGTATTCTCTCAATACTATATTTATGGTCCTTGAGATTTATAATTTGTAACCCTAATCAGTTAATAAAATCCATTCTTGTCTCTGCCCGTGAATGTAGCCAATTTGATAAACCACTTAAATATGTATTTTCTTTACGTTTTCTGTTTATTACTTTATAATCCTATTCATTCATAACAATGAGTTTTCCTATTTTTTTTATTTCTTTTTTAGAATTACAGTAATTCTTTTAGTAGATAATGTAGTAGGAAAAGTTTGGAAAGTTAAAGCAATATTCGAAGAATGGTCATAACTAGAAGCATGCTCATAATCAACATGCACTCATTTTTTGAATTTCGCGCGTGTGAAATTAGGTGCTGCTTGTGTGGATCTATGCCATTAACACCCCATGTTTTGTATTTCAAAATTTTGCTTATTTTGAAGCCATATCAATCATGTATTAAATAACTTAGTTGAGTGAGCTTAATTAGTTGTGTCGTCATGATGAGTTTTGTTGTTTGGAATATACTCTACTCACAATGAATGTAATTTAATCAAGAATTGTATAAACAGATAATCTCGGGTAATTTAGAAAGCGTTACTGAGACATGGATGAGTAATTTGTACAGAAAAAAGAAAGCGTTGTTGAACATAATCCATCTTTTCTGGTTTATTTTATTTATACTTCCTTTTTGATTTGGTATGCTTCTAAATAATAGGGAACACAAAGTTCAACCGCTTGAAATCAAACAATTTGTAATTTACAACTTGTGTATTAATAAGAGTGCGAGTATGTGTTCAAAATGAATTCAAATTTAGCGCGAAAGTGTTATGTTTTCGTATTCAATAATAAAACTCCTCCGAATGTGTTGTCGGCGCTTGAGGAAATTGTTTGTGTAGAAAAATAACAAAACAAATGCAACAGAATCAGCACTATTGCTACTGTAGAAAAATAAAATTTGCTAGTATATTATAAAAACAATGCTTGTAAATGATTATAAGAAATTAACAAAATAGATGTAACAAATTAGCACTAGCACTTCGGTAAAAAACACTTGCTAGTATATTATAAAATCACTGTTGTACATTAAAAAACAATTGCTATTATATTATAAGAAAACTCTGCATTTATAATCATAGATCTCTTAATTTAAAAAGCCTAAATTTAATATAATAATTCCTATTAAACCCCACTTGTAAAGAATGGTGCCGTGAATGCACCGTAAAAGTTCCCTTATAAAAATATCACTGTATATTAGCAAAGTGTGCAGAAAAATAAACAAAACAAATTTAACAAATTAGCACTTGCACTTCAGTAAAAGTGCATTTGCTAGTATATTATAAAAACACCGCTTATAGTAACAATCAAACAAACAAAAAAACTTATTAGTAAATTATAAAAGTATCGCTTGTATATTAGCAATGTTAGTGTTATTAAATAAAAACAAAATGGATAAATTAGCATTAGAACTACAGGAAAAAAGCACATTATTAAAGCACCACTTATAGTTTAAAAAAAACTTGCTAGTGTAAAAGAAAAAGTATAAGGAGAAGACATAAACGAAAGATGAAGGAAGACGGTAGAAACTAGAGTTCTCTTATTCATCAAAGACTCCCTTTATATAGGGTATCAAAGTACATGTTTGCATAATACATAAAGATAACGAATACCTAAACTATCATTCATCAGTTACTTATTGACGAAGGCACACTAATTGTGTTTTTCCTTCAACACTCCCCCTTGTGCCAAGTCAAAGGGTGAAATGATATTTCATTGTTGCCTCGTTAAAACCTTGCCAAATAACAAAACCCAATGGAAAAAATAAAACTTGGTCTAAGGAAAAAGAGTACAACACACCTATATTGAGACTCCCCCTAAAGTGTACACCTCTCTCTGACATGTACATCTATCAAGAGAACTTTGAAAGTCTCCACTTCCTCAATTTACTTGATTCTTGAAAAAGTGCATAATTGTTGGTTTTAGAATAGTTGTAGTGATATTACTCGTATTGTCATATTTTCTTCAGTGATAGAGTTCAAGCCACTGTCATCAGATATATGAATGATCATAACATTTATCGTAGTTACTCACAAACTACTACATGTATGATAATGATCTCTTTACATGGATCGAATGAGTAACCAACATTAACGATACTATTTGGTGTTTCATAGTAGGAAGTAAACTCAATATTTTTATAGGGATTACAAGACCATCTGCAGTCCCAATTATATTTATGAGTGGGAAAATAAACTCGCGTGAATAGTTTCTTTTAGGTATCAAATTACATTTTGATTCAATTTCCAGTGACATTGATCTTTCTTGAGTTAAATCAAGATAACAATTTTGAGAAAGTAATATTTGGTCAAGTGTATTAGTAATGGTACAATAATGCGCATATTGTACGAAGGTAGAGGATTTCAGCTCCTAACAGTTCTTCGTCATTCCATTGACGAAATTGATATTTCCTTATATATTAGCTTTGACCAATCATAGGAGTGCTAACATATTGCACTTATCCATATTTAATTGCCTGATCATCTTTTGGATATATCCAAACTGTAGAATTTAGTATTCCACAAACTCGATTTTAGTTTAAAGCCTTAACATGACCGAGTTTTTCCATGATACATTATCTCAAATTAAGAGTTCAAATAACTAGAGATATCTCTTATTTCATTAAGAGTGAATATTATGTTCCTTTCATTGACATATACAATTATTATCGCAAATTTGAAACTTATTTTCTTTATAAATACGCAAGAGCATAGATTATTTTTTTCCCTGTCAAGTAGTCACTTAAACGGTTATACCACATCCGTCTGAATTGTTTCAATCCATAAAGTGAGTGTTTTGATTTTATTGCAAATGCACTCCGTGGCTTAGAGTTACTTGCCTTGGCAATGAAAGGCCAGCAAGCACTTTTGTATATATCTCTAAATCATGATCCTCATAGAGATATGATGTAACCACAGGTATAAGCTGCATTCTTAGTTCTTTGGAATTATAACATTTATTATGGGGGAGTACATATCCCCATAGTCAATTCCAGGGCGTTTTGAGAAACTTTGTCCTTCAAGTATAGATTTGCATCTCATGGCTTTTCTCATTACGTTTTCTGACAAAACTTTGTTTATATCCTACAGGCTTTACACTTGGTGAGGTTAGCACTACCAAACCAAATACTTACCTTGTTGTCAGTGAATTTAGTTCTACCTGGATTGATTCTTTACATTTAGGTCAATTTGCTCTACATTGATATTTTAATAGAGTGTGGTTCGATACTATTGTGCTCTATGATTCTTTGAGCAACAATGTATATATCATCAATGTGTATGAAAAGTCTTTCCATCAACTTATATAAACTCTCATTGTACATTGAGATTTCTTTATTCTCTGGAATCATATTAAACTTCGGAGCATCCTCCAGTAATGATTCATGGATATAAGTATAATCAGAGATAATCTCATGAGAGTTATTATCTTCATTGATGATCAAGGGGGCATAGAATTAAGGGGGCATGTTAAACGACAAAAGCCTCATGCATGTGCATGGAAAGGAAGCATTGGACCAGCTACAGGAAATCAAAACCAGCTAAAGGACAAGGATGACTCACCTCAGGACAGTTGGATCACCATGCACCAGCAGCAGCAGATTATGATGGCAACGACCAGTGAAGAACATTAGCTGGCAATTATGAACAGATGTTGGACAGCTGGAGAGTCTAGATTATTCCATAGCATGTATAAATATAAGTATTGTATGGTCAAGAATGTATGAAAAATCTCAAATAGCTTTTCTGGTGTTTCTTGCTAACCCTAGCAATATGAGCAGCCGCTTTCCTTATGTTTTGTTTATGTTTCCTTTTAGTCAATACATCACATGCATATAATCATACGTGGCACATATACATATACATGCTTTGCACAATAATAAATACCATGACATATATTCATATTTCCAAATATTTATTAGCTACATTTAATAAATAATAAATAATAGGGTAATTCGAATTACCTTGAAAGAAAGTCACGATTCTTTCCAAAATTTGTATTTCAATAGGCTCGTCTGATTTCTGATGACAAAGTCCTTCAAACCCGATCTCCACCGTTCCAATTCATCCTATACGTGTTTTGAATAACATATCCAAAATCCATCTTCATCCAACGGTTAGATTGTGCGTAATTAAATTTCTAAAATAAGTTGCGTAGTCAGTATCGAGAAACAGGATCAGCTCTGTTCAAAATTCATTATATGTTTTTTAAGACTTCATATTCGAATCTACACCATCTATATTAAAACTGTATATGTTTGAAACAACATATCCGAAACTTGTCTTGATCCAACGGTTCTATTGTGCGCAATCGTATTTTGAAAATCGCTGCACAGAAATTTACGAAAATAAAATCAGCTATATTCTAAATTATATATATATTTCTCCGTAACTCCGAATACAATCTCACCATTCAGAATGTAATTTGACAGGTTCTAAAGTTTCTGTAAATTTTTGAGAGCGATCCAACGGTTGAAACTCGAGAAACCGATTTTTCAAACATATAATGCAGTTAGAAACTTAACCCACAAAAATTGTGTATAAGGTATGGAGTGTGTATAGGGTATGAAGGCTTATTCTCGATTACTCTCAACAGGGTAGAATTTCGTGCTGATAACGTGTAAAAGGAAAAGCATAAGGAGAAGACATAAACGAGAGACGAAGGAAGACGGTAGAAATTAGGGTTCTCTTATTTATCAAAGACTCCCTTTATATAGGATATCAAAGTACATGTTTCCATAATACATAAAGATAACAAATACCTAAACTATCATTCATCAGTTACTTATTGACGAAGACACACTAATTGTGTTTTTCCTTCAACAGCTAGTATATTATAAAGGTATCGCATATGTATAAATGTTGAAACTTGAAATAAACAAATAGTTTAATCAATACACCACCTTGATAAATACATTACATTATGTATTATTCACTGCACTTCAAAAACAATATCAATTACGATAAATTGAGCACAAAATATTATACAATTACTCATTTTTTTTATATCTTATAACCCATTAGAACAATAGATTAAATAGAAGTGAATCCCAAAATAAGCCATTAGCATTAAGAACAAGGAATTGTATTTCTTATCATTGAAAATACCCCCAATTAGTTCATGCCTAGAAAAAGAGAAAAAATAACCAATAAAATGAAAAGTTTATAAACCCACATGAAGATTACGAGAACCAAATTGAGTCGACTCAAATACGCATAAAAACAAGTCATCGCAAGTGCATAAGGGTACATAACTCAGGATTGAGAAATGAATTCGTCTTCACAACCTTAAAAGATATTGAACCAAAAAATGTGAAAATAAAAGAAATTAAAAGAGAATATCCTACCATCAACATAACAAATCGATGGGTAATAAAATAAAAAACCCATCACTAGCGCTGAAAAACCAAAGCCCATACATCGTTAAACTATCCATGGCTAGATCTAATTCTAAAACCCATAACCCGAAATCACTTTACCTCAGATTTAAGAGAAAATGCCAAGAAACACTAATTTTTTAAAGAAAATTCCTAATTTACTTATGGTTAGTTTTTTTTCCCATAAAAACTAATTTTGTTTCCTTTCTTACGTTTTTGGTTAAATCTTTTCTCAATAATATAAAACCTTAGTTAACATTGATTTTTGGGATGTATGAAATATATTTATGATAATTTAATTATCTCTTGTTATTTATTTCTAGCAATATAATTAAAATCTCTTAAAATCAGCATTCATTCAGCATTCATTTTATTCTTTCTCTGTAAACAACAATTTTTTCTTTTTTCCTTTTCTTTCTCTTTCGACTCCCTCCATTAAAGGTGCCCAAAACCAAGAAATTCAAGCAAGAAAAAAAAAAGATTTCCTACAATCATATTTCAATTTCAAACTAACTAAATTTCATCAATTTTCTTTTTTTCTATTGCCCTCCCTGCATTAATTTGAAAGGATGCCCAAAACCAAAAATCTAAGTAAGAAAAAAAAAAAAGAATTAGATTCCGACAAGAGTGACGAAATTCAGATGGCTCAAGATTCAGTTGCCAGATCGTACGGTGAGTTTTACACTTTGAATTTGATTCAAACTTATTTAATGTTCAAATATAATTTTAAGGTATTTTCATCGAGTTAAAATTGGATTTGTTTGGGCCGAGTTCTCATCGTGGGGTTTTGATGGCTTTTTCCGGCGACTGGGATATGGCAGCGATGATGAGTTGGTTTCAGGAATTTCTTGCGATGGCTGTGGTGGTGGTGGTTCTTGCGGATGATTATGGCGATAGAGATGGCTGGGGTTGATAGCAGTCGGGCTCTTTGAGAAGTTGGGCTGTAGGTTTGCTTGTGTTAATTTTGTTTTTGTAATTGTCGGTTTGATTATTGTGTGTAACTTATACGGATGAATAAACATATCGTGTATCTTACGAGATCTTCTGCTTGGGATGTCCATATATTTCATATTATTTGGTTTATTTTATATTTATTTTTTGTATATGGGTCGTGCTAGTTGTACATCTTTGATTTACTATCTGTTTATTTTCTTATTGCTGGCTATTTAACCTTTTTGTTATGTTGATATCAAGTTTATGTATAGCTGACTTGTAAGATTATTTATATTCATCTTTGATTTATGTACAGTTTACACGATTTTATGTTGATGTTGAATTTATAAGTATGTCAGGTCCTCATATTTTATTTGGCTGATCTTTAGTTAATTTTCTGTTTATTCTTGTGCACTTTTATTTTTCAAATAATTTCATAAAATGGTTGTTGTTTGGTTGATTTTGTATTTCTTAGTAATTGAATTTGGTTCATTTAAAGTTATAAATATAAATCAACAACAAATTAAATAATAAAAAAATCATGGTACAAGATAGATATATGAAAATAAATTAAATATAAGTAAATAATTATTCCAAGAATAAAATAAAAATATGTAATGAACATATTTACTGTTACGGTAATAATTAATTATCAATTAGTAAGATGAGTAAGATTTATAATAGAGTAATTAGGTATGATATCTAAGGATAATTAAATAAAACAAATATTATAATAGAATATTTTTTCATTCAGGTTTTAAATCAGACTAAATAAAAAATAAATAAAATGAGAAATAAAAAATAAATAATTATGTTTTCGTAAATAATTACATTTTCGTAATCAGAAATAAATAATTATGTTTTCATAATAAATGAGAAATAAATAATTAAGATGATAATATATTTTTAAGTAAATATATTTTAGTCATAATTATGTTTAATTTAGAAAAATTATTTTAGTCTTATTTTTGGTTAGTCTGTCACATATTTAAGGAAACCGTTGAATATTAATGACACAATAAATGAGGGTGAAATATGTTTCCTTTTTTTTTTCCCACTTATAACCTGCACAATTTATGGTGGGGTTTTGAGTTGGTTAACAATCAGGTAAATATGGTATTATTTAAAAGTTGGTTAGGCATATTTGGTAATTTAAACAATGGTAACAAAAATGTAATTAGATCAACTAGAATATGCAACCACGTCAATTTCTCCAAATTTAAATCGTACCTGACTCGCCAAACCAAATCCGGTGTTTGATTGGCCAAAATTGTTCTACTCTCTATTTCTCTCTCTCAATCAAAGGCATTCAAAATTAGGCAACACAAAGGGATGAAGAATTGAAAGAGTAAATATAAAATTAAGAGTCCAAGCACTTGAGGAACCAACATCAAAAGGAATACACAACAAAATCCGAAAAGTGAATCAAAATCTGGCCTAAGCTTCAAGAATCTCTTGCACTTATAGATGAAGCTGAGGCATCATGCTTAACCACCAGATTGGTTCATTAACGTTAAAACCAGAAACTAACGAGTTGAACCTAATGTTGACCTTCCATTAAAAGTCACCCAAACTGAAATCATGCATGTCGTCTAAAAACTCGTAACTCAAAGTTACCAAAAATCCAAAATTATAAAACTTGGGGCAAACCATCACCACCATTTGTGGTTGTTGGCATTCTCTTCAATATCAAATCCAAAATATTTTCACTTGAGCATATTGAGAAAAAAGATTTGGCCTCTACCATTACGAGATAATCTAAACTCAAGAATCTCGACTCTCCTCTATCTAATTTACCAGAAATCTTTGACATCTAGAAGCGCGAACTTTATCTTCATTGCAGTAACAACTCAAAAAAATGGATATCTTTCAACACTAAATCACCTTCTTGTTCTATTGATTCTGAAATTAGATTCACCGTAATCGATTGCACCTCGTGCTCATGCTGCCAACTCATGACTCCGCCGCTCTTGTTGTACCTTCTTGTCGACAAGCATAGGTGAATCGCCAATGGGTAAGAGGATAATGAGGGATTATAGATTTAGACGTCACACCAATCCATTAGACATTGCATTCTCTCACCGCTGCACTGCCGTTAAGGGTGAGCAATTTATCTAAAAACCAAAAAAATCGACCGAACCGAACCATAATTTTCAGTTCGGTTCGATTTTATGTAAATTCAGTTCGATTCTTGGTTTGAGAATTTGATTTGTACATATTTGTGTGTGACTTTCTTACATATTGTGTCTTTTTTGTGTGCTTTAGTCGTGTTTTAGTCGTATTTTATCCCCTTTTCCCTTATTTTGCATTTTCGTAGCTTCTGTCGTCTTTTTAGTAATTTTCATATTTCTCTCTTACCTTTTGTAGATTTTTATTATTTTGATTTTATTTATTTTAGGGTAGTTGATCGAGCTTAAAAGTGTTCCCGATAATCACAACGGGCTCGATTTGACAAAAACATGACTCAAACTCGCGAAGCACAACCATCGATCGACACACCATTGGCGCATAATCGACGTACCATTGACGCCCAGTCGACACGCCATCGACGGGGCCATTTCTCAGCATCAGTGGTCAAGCTTTCGGCCATTTTGGGCAAAATGACTATTTTGCCCACACTTTCACCCCTATATATATATACCTTCCTTCTTAGAATTAAGAGCTCTTGGAATCCCTAGGGTTTGTATTCCCAAGCATGTTCTTATTTTCTCTTAATTTTTCTCCATTTTCTTCATTAACTTTTCAACTTTTTAGTTTTTATTAAAATATGGATTCTTAAGCATTGCTTAGCTTTTAGAGGAGAACGTAGTCTTAATTCATGTAATTCATCATTTGAAAGATGAACCCTACCATTAATTATCAGCAAGCTTCTTATTTCCTTTCTTCTATTATTCTAATTTCTGGTTTTCTTTAATTATAAGTTTTTATTGGGTTTGTGATGTTCTTGTTTCGGTAGTTAGTTTTGTTGTAATTTCTCATGATTTTAGGTGTTTTATTCTCATAAATTTGTATGATAATAATTGTTGTTCTTAAAAGTTCATTCTCTATTGTTTCTTTCTTTCAAACTTTTTATTTAATCATGTTCATGCTTGTTTTAAATTTAAATTACTGCATTTCTTGATGATTTTTGTTTAGAATTAATGGGTCTAGTGCTTAGATGATTTTAGAACCATCAATTGGTATTTTTGGGTGTTTAATTTACAATTTAGGATTGAGAACCACAACTCGTAAATTAAGTGTTTGATCAAATGCCAATTGATTGTGGGATGATTCTAGAGCCCAAGACCCTCGTTTTATTAATCTTTTCAAAGTTGTCGATTTTATTCCTCCTCATTTAAATCAATGTCTTGGATATTACAACTTTAAATTCCAAAATTTGACCGCGTGTTTAGCATAGCTTTTTCCTTGTTTTCTCATTTATGAATCAAACACGAGAATTGCTTCCGATTAGTCTTTCTCGAGAGATTTGACTTGAGTCATGCTTTTCACTTACAATTGCTCTGTTCTCTTGCGGACAAACCTAAAATAAAAAAAGTAAGTGCAAAAAGTTCGATTCAGAATTCAAAAAATCAGTTATATCAGTTCAGTTCGGTTTTGCAAATAATTTTGTTTCAGTTTGATTTTGCTAATAAACTTTGGTTTGGTTCGATTTTAATCTAAATATAATTAAAAAAATAATTTTTATATTACTTATTGTTATTATTTATTAATTCAGTTCGGTTCAGTTAATTCAATTTTAAGCATATTCTCGGTTTAGTTCGGTTTGCAAATTTATAAATATTTTGGTTTTTCTGGTTTTAGACCTAATTTCGGTTCAGTTTGAAATTTTATGCAAAATTTGGTTTCAATTTGTTTGGTTCTGTTCGGTATTCGGCTGAACCGATCGAATGCTCACCCTTAGCCTCCGTGAAACTGTCGCCTCTTGTTTGCTTTGTGTGTGTGCGATGCATACTATTTCATGGGGGACAAATTAGAGACTAGATGAGAAATAAAAGTAGAATAATGGGGGCGATGATACTTTAGAATGATTTGGGAATAAGAATTGCGTTTTATGGGAATCTTAATTGCAGGAAATAAAAGACTATCATACCTCCTTGCTTGAACTCCCATCTAAATCAGCTATTAAATATGACCGTTGGATGTGATTAACTTGTGGCGCGGATATGTCCTAGGTTCTTATATAAGGACTACTTATTTGAACTTAATCCTACCTGTGTGTGTGTGTGTGTATTCAAAACAATCTTATTATTTTTAATATTAATTAAAGTATATATCCTAATTATGTTAAGAAAATTTATATATAATAAAAAAAATAATTCTAGATGATTTTTTAATTTAGAAAAAAAGACTAATCATCATTAATATTAATTAGGGTATCTATCCTAATTATGTTAAGAAAATTCCTACATAATTAAAAAAGAAAACTAATCCTACATGACTTTTTTTCCTTCTCCAAACCTCTCTTTTATATACATTAGTATTTTCCTTCATGCATAGCAAGACAATTATTTAATATTATAATCGCACGAAAAACTTACTTACAATTTGTTTTGAATGATCTACAATAATTAATTAAGTGTTTGTATATAGATAGAGTTAGTAGTATGTATTCATTTAATCAAATTATTTTTCTCTTAGCAAAAGTCTCTATTAATAAATGCAGATTGTAAAATAGAGTCTAATATCATTATGCATTTGTAATTTTGAAATATAGTCATTAGGTTTTTTGTAATTAGACAAAACCTCGAGGATATTTTTTTAGAAGGTTAATAAATTACAAAAACTACCATTGGAGTTTGGCTAAGCGACCTCATTTCCTGGAAAGGGTATTTCTTCTGGGAGATGAGCGAGCTGGATGGTTTCTTTGGAGAGGTGGGCGAGTTGGTTTGTAGAGTAGCGACCTGGAGTATGAGGATGAGTTCTCATATAGGGTCSCGAMCTCTCGTRTTTTRTGTTGGGTGTTTGAGTTCGGTTATGGGCTGTATGAATATCAAGCCCACGGGCTTAATGTGAATGGTTTATGGGGTCCTGGCGGACTGTATGGAAAGAATAACAGGATCAGGCCTATTATGGTAAGAGATCTATTATTTATAGGAACTTAGCATATAAGAGGAAGTCTAATTCTAAGTTTGTTGTGGTGTCATGGTATTTATGAAATTATGGTGAGAGAAGGTAACCCTAGACCGGGGGGCACTTCTCTTGTCTCTATAAAAGGAGGTGCATATCTCTCATTATTTTTATCTTGTCTTTAATATATTGTGAGCGTTTTTTGAACTACCGCTTACTTTTGACTTAAGCATCGGATGACCTTCGCGGGTTCGAAATCCGACCCGCTTGGAGGTGCTATTTTGCAGGACCGGCTAGGTCGCCAGGAGTATCATTTGGAGGCTTAGCAGATCGCTGTGGCGTGTTTGGAAGTTGTTTCGGGTCGCTGATTTCATATTTGAGGTTAGTACCCCATATTCTTGGTAACCAAACATTTTGGATTTATCAAGTGGCGCCGTCTGTGGGAAAGAGGGACAACGAGTCCTTGAGCGAAAGGCGTGAGAAATCTTGTAAAGGAAGCATGAAGAACAGTAACATATTTCCCAAAACCCTACACTTTGGTTCTGGGTCGAATAAACCAAAGAAAAAGAATAGAGCGACGGATATCAATGAAGAAGATGCAATAAAAGATGGACAGACACCTTCCCAGGTGGAACCAGCAGCTCCAGGTTTGGAGGGCACGCCGCCGCCCTCCCCAAAGCTGCGTGATGGAAAGCAACTAGCCGAAGATTTTGAGGCGGAGACGCCGGATGTGGTGGAGGATTTACCCAAAGATAAGCCCTGTCAAATTAAAAAGGGATTCTTAGATGGGCTTATGGATTTTTTGCCCCCGGAGAGGCAAGAAGAATTGAGAAAGTATTTAGCTGGCGAGCTGGGTGCCCTGAAGGAGAAGGATGAGGGACCTAACAACGAACAAGAGGAGAGATCGACAACCAGGAGGGCAAAACAGAACGAAAAATCTCCGTCTAGGAGACCTTCTCGTGGAAGGAAAGGTCGGAGTAAACGAAAATATGAGGACACTTCCAATTCTACCTCATCCACAGATTCTCATAAGCGTAAAGAGAAGGGAGTAAAGGTGAAACGGAGCCATTACAGGCGTAGAGGTTGCCGACATGGCAAGCATACTAGTGAGAGCGGGACCCAGACCTCAGATACGGATGGTGAATATCAAGATAAAACCCTTAAGATCCGTAGCGGGTACAATGAAGGAAATGATGAGAATGAGGTGGGGCCAGGAAATAAGGCTTTTAAAGATATGCAGGAGGCTTTGCAAAAATTATAAAAGCATGTAGAAGGAGAGAAATTTGATGGAGATGAGGGACATCCCTTCTCGGATAATATGTTACAGGCCGCAATGCCTAAGGGGGAGGAAATTCAGTATCGGGGGACGACGGATCCAGTTGAGCATTTGCAGCTCTTCGAGAATGCGAGTATATTACATAGTTACACGGATGCTGTGGCGTGTCGGGACTTTATATCCACTTTGAGAGGAATTGCACAAAACTGGTTCTATTAGTTGCCCCGAGGAAAAATTACCAGTTATCAAGTGTTGCGAGCTACTTTTTTGAAGCAATTTTCCAGCGTGAGGAAAAATGCAAAGACGGCACAGTCACTTTTTACTATGGTGCATCGACCTGATGAAACACTGAAACTATATGTTAACAGGTTTACCAGCGCCACTCTGGAGGTACCTGTTGCTACTGATGAGATGAAGGCTGGAGCTTTACACTGGGGACTGAGGAGGAAAGACTTACGCAAGTCTTTGGTGAAGAAGGAAGCGCGAACCTATGATGAAGTTTTGGAAAGATGCCACAAATATATATACAGGTGGAGGAGGCTGAGGAGGAACATCTGGTGTGTTTTGGTAGGGAGGTCGCGGATATGGGAGGCAGTGTATATAGGAGGGAATCGAGGAAAGAATCAAGAAGGATAGTGCGCGGGCTCTTGAGCCCGAGCTCTGTGATTAGCAAAAGGCCGGAAGAGGATATGCGAGATTGGAGAAATGAGGATTTCACACCGTTGAGGTGTTCACTATTATGAAGTGCTTGATACCCAATGCTATAAAGTGGCCAGAAGATTGCACGCCAATTCCTACACACCCGAAGACTAATTTCTTTTGTTTATTTCATAACAATTATGGACATTTCACTGAAAGTTGAAGGCATCTCAGGGAGGAGACAGAAAGACTCATAAAGGCTGGGCATCTGAAGGAAGTGATTTACAAGGATAGAGAACCAAAGGAGCAGGGGAGACCATTACCTCCACCACCACCGAGGGATCCTCCTCAAGATCAGGTCGCGAGACAACTACAACAAGGAAATCAGGGACATAATGGCCCACGAAGAACTAAAGGGAGGATAAACATGATCTCGGGCGGACCAACCGATGGGGATTCCAATAATGCACGGAGGAGGCATGTCAAGTCAGCTCGCCCGGGAACATGGGAGGTCGCCAGTGTAAGTCGGCGATCTCAGATAGAAGGACCCGTCATCTCTTTTGGTCCTGACAACCGACGTGGGCTGCAAGAAGATCATAATGACGCGCAGGTAATTGAAGCTGAGATGGCAGGGTACAAGGTCAACAGAATCTTTGTGGATAATGGGAGCTCGGTAAATATAATATATACAGATTGTCTCGAGCAAATGAAGCTGGAAAACAAGGGAAGACTTGTGAATACGCCCATATATGCGTTTAATGGGGCACAGGTGACTACTGAAGGAGAGCTGATGCTGACAGTGATATTAGGAAAGGATGAGTTGCAAGCAAGAAAAAATTTGAAAATTTGATAGTTTGGGGAAGGTCGGCATATAAAGCCATATTAGGTTGACCTGCCCTCAATGCATTTCAGGCTTTAACATCGACTTATCATATGAGTATCAAGTTTTTGGTGGGAGACAAAGTGGGGGAAGTCATTTCGGAACAGCAGGTCTCAAGATCGTGCTATCATATGACGGCCAGGAGAGGATTAAAACAAAAGGGAAAGGGATGACGATCAGACAGAAGGGGTACTCAATGCAAAAAAATTAAAGGAGCAGGAGAATTCTGTTCGACCAAATGAAGAACTGATGGAAATCTCGTTAGAGGAAGGTCGCCAAGAATATACTACAAGGGTGGGGACCTTAATACCTGAAACATTGTGGGATGAGCTGGCGACATTACTTAGAGAATTTCGAGATGTTTTTGCCTTTGGGGATGGAGAGATAACCGGAGTATCTCTTGAGGCTGCACAACATCATTTAAATGCGGACCCGGAGGCGAGGTCAGTAAAGCAAAAGAGGAGACATTTCGGGCCGGAGCTGGATAAGGTAATTGAAGAGGAAGTACAGAAATTATTGAAAGCTGGCCACATAAGAGAAATTCACTTTCCGGTATACTTGTCTAACGTCGTAATGGTACCAAAGCCGGGACAAAAGTGGAGGATGTGTGTAGATTTTCGCGATCTGAATAAAGCTTGCCCAAAGGATCATTATCCTTTACCACGAATTGATTAGCTAGTGGATTCAACTTCAGGATGTGAGCTGTTGAGTATGATGGACGCTTCACAGGGGTATCACCAAATACCCCTTGCAAAGGAATATCAACCCAAGGTGAGTTTTGTTACTTCTACGGGGACGTATTGTTTCGTGTCCGTGCCGTTTGGGTTAAAGAACGCAGGAGCGACCTATCAGAGATTAGTGGATTGGATGTTCAAAGACTTGTTGGGGTCCACTATGGAGGTCTATGTGGATGATATGCTGGTCAAGAGCAAGAAGGCTGAATCCCATGTGGAAGATTTGAGAAAAACATTTGTTATACTAAGGCAATATGGGATGAAGCTTAATCCAAAGAAATGTGCATTTGGTGTGCAGTCTGTGAAGTTTTTGGGTTATATGGTGACAAAGATAGGAATTGAAGTTAATCTAGAGAAGGTATGATCTGTTTTAGAGATGCCACATCCCCGCACAGTACGTGACGTGTAGGTACTTACAGGTCGCATTGCGGGCCTTATTCGTTTTATCTCCAGGTCGGCGGAGAGGGTTGTTCCATTTTTTAGGGCACTTAGGAAAGGGTCCAGGTTCGAATAGACAAAGGAAAAAGCAGAGGCATTTGAAGAATTGAAGAAGTACCTGGCTGAGATACCACTATTAACCAAACCGATGACGGGGGAAGACCTGATCCTATATATATCAGTATGAGAAGTCGCAGTGAGCTCGGTTTTGATCAGAGAGGATGCGGACACACAAAGGCCTATTTATTACATTAGCAGGATGTTACGAGGGGATGATTTATAATATTCCGAGCTGGAGAAAGGAGGTTTTTCATTAATTGTACAGCAAGGAAACTGCGACCATACTTTTTGAGCTACAGGGTGAAGGTGCGTACTAATTTACCTCTTAAGAAGGTTTTGAGTAACCCAAACGTATCTGGGAGATTGGTGAAGTGGGGTGTAGATCTAAGCAAGTACGATGTGGTTTATGAACCAAGGGTGGCTATCAAGGCGCAGGTGATAACAGATTTTTTGCAGGAGATGGTACGCCCACCTGACGCGGGCGAGGAAGTAAAGGCATGGATATTGTACACCGATGGCTCAACTATGGTGTCAGGAGTAGGGCTGGGTATTGTGTTGACTAGCCCGGAAGGAGAAAATTTTTCGCGATCAAGTTGGGGTCTAAGGCATCCAATAATGAAGTTGAGTACAAAGCCGTGCTGCAGGGTATCAAAATGGCAGGCGATCTGGGAGCAAGGAAGGTATGGGCATACACGGACTCTCAGCTAATAGCTCGTCAGTTCGATGGTTCTTTTGAAGCTAAGGAAGATCGGATGGCAGTTTATTTGACTAAATTGCACGAAGAAACAACACGTTTTGAAGAATTTAAGCTGGAACATTTACCGCGAGCTAAAAACACGCGGGCTGATCAGCTCACTCGGATAGCAGGAGCGCTGGGGACTTGTGATACTCGAAAAATCACACTGATGGAATTGAGTCATAGTAGTGTGGAAGAAGGGAAAGAGGTCATGGAGCTCGAAGTTAAGGATGATTGGCATACACCTATATGGGATATCCTTGTTAAATCAAGGGAGGGTGCAGAGAAATTGACGACAAAGAAGACCAGAACAGTAGCTCGCTTTTGTGTGATAAATGAGGAATTGTACAAGAGGTCGCGTTTTGGACCTTTTCTGAAATGTTTTGCTACGGAGCAAGGATTGGAAGTGCTCAAGGAGATACATAAGGGATATCATTAGTGCAGAAACTGCCAATCCAGAAGGGTAATTCTGCCTATCCAGAATGCCTTTCCGTGCCTTCTGTAGTGTCATAGTTCTAGAAAGTCTGTACTTTCCAGAACGCCTTTTTTTACCCTTCTGGATTGACAGACTTTCTAGAAGGTTAAAAAAAAGGCATTCTAGAAAATTTCTGTTCTAGAATGATACCATACCATATTGATCCGAAAAACCGTTCTGAAAAATTGCACTTTCAACTTACTAGAACGTATTTGAAAATACCGTTCTAAAAGTGCGACTTTCCAGAACGGTATTTTTAAATACCATTCTGGTAAGTTATACTTTCCAGATCGTATTTTTGAAAATACCGTTCTGGAAAGTCCATTTACTAGAACGGTTTTACAAAAGTTACCTTCTAGAAAGTTTAAAAAATTAAAAAAAAATGAAATGAAAGCAGGAACACACCAAAATCAATAATAATAAATATTGTGTTTATATTAATTATATCACCAAATTTCAATAAAATCTAAGACACAACAAACTAAAACTAATATTAATACAATAATATTTTCTATTCAACTATATGGAAAAAAAAAAAAAGATAAAGTCTTCATGAAACCTTAAGATATCCCGATTCACCATCAACTATTGGCTCACCATCTTCATAAAATACCACTTCCTGCAAAATGAAAACGTAAGAACTTCTCGTAAAAAATTAACATATTACCACCGAACACAATCAAATTTAGTAATTAAGGTATCCATTTGTTCGAAACTGAAAATTATCTATTAACAACCTGATCTCTTGATAAACAAGAGATTGGCAGCCAACAATACGCATTTCATCATTTCTTGTTTGATACAGTAAAATGTGTATAATACTAAGAAAACTACCAACAAACAATGGCCTGTCACACGATACTTGGCATCAATTTCATCAATAAATATGACTGATGGTCTATTTACCTGTAGAAGAACATATATTTCAAAATTTATTGTACTTGATAAAATTTTTGTGATTTGCCACAAAAAAACCCTCAGGTTTGGGGCTATGACACAAAGACCCCAAGAAATTCCAATTAATTGGGCAGTTCTATAGTTAGTTGTACTTGTTACTCCCTCCAATTCAATTTTATATTTGATTTAATCCCATTGCTCCTATTTATTTTGTGTGATTAGTGGGAAAATAAAAATAATTAACATAGAAAATATAAAACGTCTTATACAATGCAAAAAGTTTAACCCAAGACTCACATGAGCTATCAAGAAAATCGAAACTAAACCACCTGAAACACACAATTAGACAGAAGATACTAAAGGTGAAATATAGACCTTGCTAAGAGCATTGATGGCCATAAATATTTGCTAGATATTTTCAATTTGCGTAGCAGACTCTTCGTGATTATGAGGTTTGGCATTTACGGCCACCTCAACCTGCACAAGCATATAAATTCTCAATTCACTTTATATTCTCTAAATAAAGAAAAACAAGAAATCAGTTTTTACTTAAATTGAAGTCGACAATATATGTAACTAGGTACGAAGAATTACATTGTTAATTCTTTTGTTCATACAATCAATAATCGCTACCTTTTAAATGTTCTCGAGTACATATAAGTATCTATACAAAATTAATTTGATTTTCAGTGATAGAAATCCCAATAATCACTTACAATTGTGTTAACGTTCCAAGCAACAGCTGCTGCTGCTAAGTTTCCTCCGATTTTATCTGGAAATCTGAAGCCAATTAAAATTCAAATTGTAAAGACAATATAAACACAAAACAACTAGTTTAGAAAAGAACCAATTATGCTCCAAACGAGAATTAAATGAAGACAAATAGTAATTAAATCACCACACTATTACTTTACGGTAATATAGAGTTCAGAGGCACGTCGAAATACATGCATTATTACAAGAACACAGAATTTAAAATAAATAAAATAAATAGTATATTTGAGTTTAATAAAATAATGTTTGTCATTAGCTAATAAAACAATCAACTTTTCATCAATACTGATAGAACAAAGACAAAAACTAAACATGCCCAACACAGCCAATCCGTGTGCTATAATCAATAACAGACAGATTAAGACTCAGAAAATAGATCGCAAACAAGCACGGATGACTTGGGATTCAAAAAGCTAAAAGTTTGGGCATCATTTGACATTTAGCACTTTCTCTGGCCAACAGAGTTAAAATGGAAAATGCAGAGAAAAAAGGCATACCCTTCAGCACGACCACACTGGCCTGGGCGTGATGAGATAGCAATTAACGGCCACCGCCTGCTGTCACTTCTCTATTTTTCTTTTGACATGATTTCTCTTATTTGCCTTTTCAGCAGCAGCAACAGCCTCTGTCTCCTAAGGTCCAAAGAATAATTAACAAAATACATTTAGAACTAATTTTCATATCCGACAAATTAGTTCAGACAGTTGAAATCTATGAGATGATTTGTTTAATGCCAAGATTGAATCGAGGACAATATTCTCCTCCATCCAAGTAACATGGTTATTAAAGACAATAAGCCAATAAGAGTTCAAATTGCATGAAGAACCAAAAAATAAAAACTCAAGAAAGCATATCACAAAAGTAAAGGATAAAAACAATATTTTAAAAAAAGGTTAATAAAAATTGTTTCCAGTAAACTTAGTCTAGAAAGTGCGACTAAAAGGAAAACCATAATATTATACAAAACCAAATAGAAATTAAAGAGAGAAAAATTTATTATTACCTCTCCGTTCTTCTTGGCAGCAATCTTCTTCTTGCGGCCAATTTCAACTCCATAATGCTGAAGATACCATTGCTTGAACGACACAACATCAACTTGAATGATAACACCCTTCACCAAAGTCTGAGTCCTAACCAACTCATTGTTGGACGCATTTTAAATAATATCCAGAATACGGGTCTTCCGGGTCACAGCTTCACTTCCCCAGGAAAAGTTACCTGTGTCCAGCCTCAATGCAAACCACTTAACGTTCCCTCCACGGACTCTCACCCTGCACACAGTCTTGTTACTCGACAACTTTGTGTTTGCCGGTTGTCTTCCGAGCTCATACCTAGAAAGTACACAAAAATATAGTCACTGAATCAATAAGGGGTTGCATAAAAAACAGATCTAAAATTAATAGGCAATTAACATTTTTAGTTTTGCTAATTTTTTTCAGAATTAACAGGTACTAGAAAAAAAGGAAGTCCAGTATGCATAAACGGCTAAATCTGATTTATTTTATTTAAAAAAAAACAAAATATTTTTGACAGAAAAAGAAACTAGAGTAGGATCCAATTAAGGAATAAGTGGTTAAAACATAAAATCTTTATACAATGTATTTACACAATTACAATCATATCAGATTTATATAAAAATTCACAAAACTCACTCACTCATTGGAGAATAATAAAATTTATGAGAATTTATGTAATAATAATTGGTAATCGAATATGTCAGCCTTAGAACTTTATATCTTGTAATTTCTGGACTAAAAATGCAACAAGGGAGAGTTTCTTCTCAATTTTTAATGTTAAGACCATAATTGTGAATTACAATTTACAAGACACACGACATTTTCTGCTCAAAATAAATGTTAAGACCAAAATGGCGAATTACGAGACAGAAGCCTAAAACTTGAGTCATATATGATGCAAAAGAAATGCATTTATCTCCTAATAGTTTGATACACTTTACAGTATTACATTCTTAACTAATCTGAAAAGATAATATACGTTTCGATGGAATGATTTAAAATCCACAGCTCAATGACCGGATTTAAAAACAACCAATTTTGCTAGGAATATTTTAGCCCATTTTTTGTGGATTTCAAATCCACTATCAAATCTATTTTTTATGATCAGGGTGCTAACATAAAGACGACACAAATAAATTCAATATGAATTTACCATACATATACAATGTACAACTAAAATTTAGAAGAAAATAATTCATAGTGCCGTAGATATATGATTAATATTTTAAACCTTTAATTATTTATTAGAAAAGAATGTTTACTACAGTTTGATAACTTAGTCCATGAACAAATATGAAATAAACAAAACTGCACCACACTTATGAGCCAAATCTCAATACCAACTGTCAAGAATGATGAATAATCATTCATTAAGATATAACAATACACACAAACCTCTTTCATGAGCAAAGACAAGTCAAATAACAATCAAGTTGGTTTCCCAATTGCAAACAAAAGCGTAATACTTAAATTCAAACATTTCAACACTCACAAATGCATGAAATCATCGCTCTACTGATTTTTAGTTTAAGTTTTCCTATAAAGCCCTTTGAAAGATGATTTTACCCACCTCGATTAAAGGCCTTGTAACCCTCATAATCCCCAATCGGCGACGTCTGGATTCCTACACAATAATCAACCTACCAGGGTTCTAGAGTCGAGACAGAAGCAGCAGCCACAACTGTGAATTAACTGTGAACAATTCAAGTTTCAAAACCAATGGAATACAAAAAGGAAGGTTTTTGAATCAGATGATTTTCTAAATTCAAATTTATTCACACGTCAGCCACACTAAAATTCCTCATCTCTCCTCTAAATCACATCTTATACTATACATAAACTAGATTAGCTTACATAAACCATGAGATCATCTAAGAAATAAAATAATTTGGTTTGCTTATACAAATTCCCATTCACAAATTCCACAAGATTAAAAAGAAATGGAATTATCAAAATGCAAAATGAACCAAGAACTCTTAAAAATGAATTGATATTCATCAGAGCAACCTCAAGAAGCATTAAATTATACAACTCTCAAGAATAGGAAAGAAAATATTGAAATATAATTGAAGTGAACACCAAACCACGCTAGGTAGTGAATCAACAAATACATACAGTTAAAAAATAATAAAAATAAATAAAAATTGGTAAATACCAATTGGTTTTTTTGACAGACTTTCTAGAACGGTTATTGAAAAACCGTTCTGGAATGTTCGTCAATCTAGAACGGTATTACAATACCGTTCTGAAAAGT
>BMAC01000165.1:271518-296033 GCA_014905375.1 Phtheirospermum japonicum
GGTCCGGAGTTACCTTCTCCCGCCACAAAACAACTTCCACAACACAAACTCCATACGGGAGAAGTGCCCTCCGGTCCGGAGTTACCTTCTCCCGCCACAAAAACAAACTTTCCCAAACACAAACTCCATACGGGAGAAGTGCCCTCCGGTCCGGAGTTACCTTCTCCCGCCACAAAAACACAACTTTCCACAACACAAACTCCATACGGGAGAAGTGCCCTCCAGTCCGGAGTTACCTTCTCCCGCCACAAAAACACAACTTTCCACAACACAAACTCCATAAGGAGGGCACTTCCTCTGTATAAGGTTTGTGTTGTGGACAATTGTGTTTTTGTGGTGGGAGAGGGTAACTCCGGACCGGAGGACACTTCTCCCGTATGGAGTTTGTGTTGTGGGAAGTTGTGTTTTTGTGGCGGGAGAAGGTAACTCCGGACCGGAGGGCACTTCTCCCGTATGGAGTTTGTGCTGTGGAAAGCTTTGTTTTTGTGACGGGAGAAGGTAACTCCGGACCGGAGGGCACTTCTACCGTATGGAGTTTGTAATGTGGAAAGTTGTGTTTGTGTTTTGGAAGTTTGGTATTTTTTGCAATAAATAAAGTTTTGGCGAGCTATATTGATGATCTTTTAAGGTTGAAGTGGTTATGATTTCTTACTTATGTTTGGGAGGGATATGTTTGATTTACATATCTTTCTCATACTCTTATGTTATGGATGATTCTTTTTATGCGAGCTAATATATTCTGTATGCTGGTTGATTGGATTGTTTTTAAGTCATAGTTTGACTATTTTTAGGATCTTGCAATCTCATAGGACGAAGTGTGATTGGTTGTAATTTCGCGCGACCTATATTAGCTTATGGGTTTATTTCATACATGGATTATGGTTTGATTTTTTACATAAGTTTTGAGTGCAGGATCGTAAATGTTTGGAATCAATGAGCTATGCAGATATTGCATAAAAGGGAAGTATTTACATAAGGAAGAAATTGTTCATACATGTTATGAGCATAAATATAAGTTTGTCAGACAGTTTTTTCGAAAGAAGGAGGTGGCAGGTTTTCGGTGGTTCTGGTAGCAGGAACCATATCTTCAAGCGGCGTCTCGAGCTCGGAGGGTAGTTTGGTGGATAGGACAACTCGACCCTGGCACGATAACCACTACTCAGCGTCAATTGGCTGTTTCCAGTTGCCTTTGAAGGTACTGAAGGGGGTTAGCTGGTTGATGATGGCTGGAACGTCGGGGTTGTAAGTGACATTCACTGCCGCGACCTGCTCTTTGATTATTCCAATAGCTGTGAAAAGCCATTCTTGGGCACCAACAACCATCGTACCAAAGTATATGGAGGGCTTCTCGTATGCCTCAACTAGTTCCTTCCGGTAGGCGCCAATGAACTTCTTGCCGGCCTCGCTTGTAAGAAAGGTCCGCCGACCTTCTGCCACGCACTTCTCGTGAACTACTTGATTCTGTTCTTGAAGCTTCTGATTCTGCAGTTTGTGCTCCCCATCCTGTTTCTGAACATCCTTGAGTTCGTTGCCCGTGCGAGCTGTCTCGTCCTTCAGACTGTTCACCTGGCTCTTCAAGATCAGTATTTCTTCCTCGCGAGCCTTCAATAGTTTGATCGCACCATCCAGTTCTCCCTGTGTTAATGATAACTGCCGTGTTTGTTATTCGGTCTGTGCGGTCAGCTCGTTGCATGTTTTTTGGAGTTCGCTCTCCGTTGATCGAGTCATTAACTCCTTAGACAGTTTTGAAACCAGGGGACTCAACATCTTATAAGAATTTGTAAGTGTAAAATGTATTAGAGGGGAGGGTTTTTTCAGAATTTTACCTTTTTGGTTATGCGCTCATTGAGGAAGGCCTGGATTTCCTTGGCGTTATCACACTGAGCCAATCCTTTGCTCAGGTCAGTCGAGCTGGCGGAGTTTGCAGCATAAGTCTTTCGGAGGCGGCGACTTTTTGCTCAGGAGGACTGGGACTTTTAGCAGCTGGTTTCAAAGGGCGTTTCCCTTGGCCTTTTGAGATCTCTTCACCAGCTGAATCTCTTCCACGTCGTCATCTTCCGCTTTGGTTCAAAAATACTGATTCAGTGCCTCATCTACGTCGACTAGAGAAGGTACTGGGACGACGGCGGGCTGTGGATTAGACTGTTCCTTGATTCCCTCGGAGCGCGACGCAGCACAACTATTGATGAATGCAACTGCAGTGGTAAAAAGAGGTGTTATTTTTCAGTTTTAAACAGCGGAGAACGATGTAGAATTGTAAGACTTGAAAAACTTACCAAACTCAGACTCAGTAAGGGCAAGATCTGGTTTAACTGGGCGTGAGTCAATGCCTACATACCGGAAAACGTCGGATCGGCTGGTGAGCAGCACCACGTCAAATGGGCGCTTGCTCCATTCCGCGAGCTGGTTGAAGTACTTTTTGTAAAAAACTGGGCAATGTTTGGGAGTGGGCTGTTGTGTTGTTTAGGAGTATGGTATTGTAGCCCGGTCAAAAAAGGCCAATCCTCCGTATTATGAATGAAGAAGAAATTCCTTCTCCACTCTGGGACTTTATTAGAAGGGTTTATCAAAAAGCGAGGTTGGCCTGAGCGGGCAGCAAGGTAGAACGAATTCTATTGATATTTTATTTGAAAGCAAAATTGGAAAAAACCTGGATCGGGCTGGGTATTATAGTATTTACACAAAATAATATACCCCGCCAGAAATTTCATAGAGTTGGGGGTCAGTTGTAATGGGGAAACTTTGTACAGGTGGGGAATTTCCACATAGAATTGATGGGCGGGGAACCTAAATCCTGCCCTAAGTAGCTCGTCGAAAGGGTTATGTGGTTTGGAGAGGGTTTCGTGGGATCTAGGTGTAGAATATCGGGTAAGATCAGTTCGGTGGTGTTAGGGAGGTTAAGGGTTCATTTGAACTCATCAAGTTTTTCCGGGTCGAGGAGTAGCCAGTAATCGTATTTGATTTCTGTGGTTGTAAGGGTTGAGGAAGGTAGGTCGGTATCTTTCATGGTACGAGCTACGGTCACTGGGTTTTCTAAGAAGTGCTCGCAAGGCGGTGGGTTAGTGTGTTTAATTACAGGAATACCCTCTGGTATATTCGTAAGGGCTAGAGGGGCAGGGGAATGATCTTCATAAATGTTTTCTAGAGACGCCTTGGCGTCAATATGAACCCTAGTTTGGGCCTTTAATTCCGACCAATCGACGTCGCCTTCTGGCTTATCACGAAGGCCGGAGGGAGAGGGGGGCTATTTTTGCCTCCTGGTAAAAATGTATGGGTTTATGATAGGGTTCGAATCGGGGGAAAGGCTGGAACTTTGGGAATTGGGGTTGGAGGATGCTAATTCCATCATAAATCAAACAATATAGGGGGAGGGGGATAACACAAAATAACAGCAACTCAGCAGATGAAATATTTACATGGCAGTAAGATTAAGTTATCGAAAAATAGGGGGATCTGGGGACTTACACATTTTCAGAGTTGTGGAGGTCGGTGGAGAATGGTGTGCTGTTGATGATTTTTCGAAGACCTGCTGGTTGGCGAGTTCCTTTTTGTTTGCAATTGTATAAAATAAAGACTGAAGGAAGAGGAAAGGGCTTTTGTGTGGGATGGCATAAAAAGTTGATGGGACAGGTAGGAGCGAGAAAGTAAGTAGGGTTATCAGGAATGTTTTGGGCCATTTATTTTGGGCCCACTGGGTTTATTGTACTACGAGAAAATGAGGAAGTGACACGTGCCCGACACACTGTCAGGCTGCATTTAATATAACTTAAAAAGGATGGGATGGATAAAGAAAGGCGTGTTTTGACTTTTGGAGGCTGCTTATGATTGCATTTTTGAAATTATTAAGTCCGAATATAACTTCAGGTCGTGGGATAAAAGCTGTGTGGTTTCAGGCCGTCATCTATAAATTTTGGGGACTTGGTTTGGGGACTTGTGGGTCATTTCTTACGAGGTGATCACTTTATCTTAAGATAACGAGCGAGTTCAGCGAGCTGGTATTTTGGAGGTCGCAGTTGTACTTGATGAGTTATTGTGGGATGTTTGATATTATGGCTCGGTGGGTCGAGATGGGTGATTCTGAAATATGGTTTGGTAATCTGGCAGGGTTATTTATGTGTTTATGTTTTATTGTTATTTTTGGTGGTTGTGCTCTTTTTAACTTTCTGTTTACATGTCCTACCTGATTTCGTGCCTCAATCAGCTAGAACATGGGGTACTAGCTGATACGGACCAAAATGTCCATACGTAATATTATTTGATATATGTGGGTATTTGTGGTAAGCGACCTCATTTCCTGGAAAGGGGATTTCTTCTGGGAGATGAGCGAGCTGGATGGTTTCTTTGGAGAGGTGGGCGAGTTGGTTTGTAGAGTAGCGACCTGAAGTATGAGGATGAGTTCTCATATAGGATCGTGACCTCTCGTGTTTTGTGTTAGGTGTTTGAGTTCGGTTATGAGCTGTATGAATATCAAGCCCACGGGCTTAATGTGAATGGTTTATGGGGTCCTGGCGGACTGTATGGAAAAAATAACAGGCCCAGGCCTATTATGGTAAGAGATCTATTATTTATGGGAACTTAGCATATAGGAGGAATCCTAATTCTAAGTCGGTTGTGGTGACATGGTATTTATGGAATTATGGTGAGAGAAGGTAACCCTAGACCGGGGGCACTTCTCTTGTCTATATAAAAGGAGGTGCATACCTCTCATTATTTTTATCTTGTCTTTAATATATTGTGAGCATTTTTTGAACTACCACTTGCTTTTGACTTAAGCATCGGATGACCTTCGCGGGTTCGAAATCCGACCCGCTTGGGGGTGCTATTTTGCAGGACCGGCTAGGTTGCCAGGAGTATCATTCAGAGGCTTAGCAGATCGCTGTGATGTGTTTGGAAGCTGTTTCAGGTCGCTGATCTCATATTTGAGGTTAGTACCCCATATTCTTGGTAACCAAACATCTTGAATTTATCATCAAAGATGCAGCATTTTACAAAGATGGCTTAATAAAACGTATCACAAAAAAAAAGGAACTCTTCCGACGGGCTTCAAAGGGGCATTCTTGTGCAGCAGTGGCCGACCCTGAATAAGCTTGAAAAGCATTACTCGGTTCTTCATTCCCATTTTGTTCCTGCAGGGACAAATTTTTATGAGTGTTTCATTTCGACTTATATTATTATTTGTTTTATAAGAACAGAAACAGAGATAGGAATGGACCTAACCACCATATTGAGGTTCTAAGCCTGAGAATGTTGTAATAAAATTTCCCACATTAAGCACCCCTTGTTTTTCTTCCTGTAGAAGGAAAGTACATAATCACATCTCATGCACTACTAAGGTTTATAAAATTAACATAAATTACATCTCATGTTCTTTTAATGCATCTAACCAATGCGATATTCTCAGTCTTCAAAAATAAAAGAATGAATAAGACAATCAGAAACTGATGCGTGCAGACTGTAGGCCAATCATCTCAACTTTATATAAGCTGAGGTCTTAATATGCTTATAAAACTTATTGAAGGACAAATGCGTACATGATCTTTTTGAACGGGCTTCGGAAGTGCATTTCGTGACTGATCCTGAAAAAGCTTGATAGCATGACTCGGCTCCCCATTCTAATTTTGTTTCTGCAGTAAGAAAAAACCGGTGACATAAGTATTTCATTTTTTAAACTGTAATTATCACTTCCTTTTTAAGAACAGAAACATAGATGAAAAAAAAAAACTGAACACCATACTGAGGTTCCAAGCCGTGAATGTCGCGATAAGATTCTCTACATTAGGCAGACTTGAATGCTCTTTTTAGGTGACTCTGAATCGCTATCATTTAGTTTTACACGAGATAAATTCTCAGGCTCGACCAAGTCTAAAGTTACGTTACATGTAGGGATCGATGGTTAAAAAGTTAAAATAAAAAGATGAGAGCTAAAAAAACTCAAACCAATTAATTCGAGCTACTTAGATTTATTAATCTAGGTTTTTCGGAGCCTATTTAATTCGAGACTCTACATTGGAAGAAAATTAAGAGTATATCATAGTATGGCTATTGGATTTTCTTGAGAAATAAATGAATAGACAAAATAAAATAAGACAAAATGAAAACACACACAAAAAAATGTGTATAAATGTGAGAAACCTGTATCAGGCACAACAATAATCTCATCCTGCTCTCTTTTCAACTCCTTATTATAATGATCCGCTTCACTCTTTGCAGCCAGATAACTGCATATATATGAAATAAATTGCAATTGAAAATTACAATTACTACATTAATTTCACAAAATAATTATTTTTAAAAAATTAATAAATAAATAGAAGAAATTTTCTTTATTCCAAACATATTCTTTCAAACTTAAGTTTAGTATTTTTACTGTTTTTAAGTAATAATTGATACTATTTCTAATACAATTATGAACTTCAAAGTTAATATTTAAACTGATTAGTGAGAATGTTGAGAGCAGATACTGATCAAATGGTCATACCAAAAACCAGCAACGAAGACATTTGAATAATAATAATAAAAAAACAAATTTAATAATAATAATTATTATATTAATCAGTGAGTAAGGTGAGAGCATATTGAACTGACAAAATGGCCATATCGTTCCTCGTCTTTCTCATCAGACTCTGTGTCTGCCATCAGACCATCACCAAAATACATATCCTCCTCTACTTCGCCCATCTCATAGTCACAAGCCGCATAATCCATACCTTTTTATAGGATATAACCTAATATTTACTTCTACTTTTTTCTCACTGGATGGATGCACTAAGGAGTAGAAAAAAATAAATAAATAAAAAATCAGTACACACGATTATAAAAAATGTCTGCCAGTGGATAATATGCAAACTTGGAAACATCGCGGAATCATATAATAAATCAGCTTTTAGCCGCAATGAGAAAAGTCAAAAGCTTGAAATTCCATAAAAATTCAAAAGCGAATCTTCGTGGTGAAGTCATAAATAAAACGCCCGTATCCCAAAAATTTTAAGTAAATTGTAATAGAAACAAATCTTATGCAGTAATTCAACCTATCAGCATAAATAAGATATGCGAACAAGATTTATTAAGAACCCAACATAAGATAAAATGGAACACCAAGTCGTTCAATATATCAAAATAGCATATTTTTACATTTAATAAAACTGCTTTCAGATTGAGTTAATCATCTACGAAAGATATAACAAAAATCCTATATAAAATAGATTAAACATATCCAAATTAAACTTTAAAAACAAAAAACCAAAAGTTAGAAGATAAATAACATAAGAATACATTTAATAAAAATGCTCTCACTTTTATAGTATTTATTCAATGAGAAAATTAGAAGATGCTTTAATTTTGAATGGTTGATTTCGTGATAAATGTAATTACTTTATTCCCCTGTCAACTGCTCGGTATCCGACCCAATATCTAACCCAACATGAATATGCATAATCTGGGTATAGTATGTGTGTTATATTTATTATTGTTTTGCATGATAGTGATTTTTTTTTTTTTTTTATGAATAAAACATGAATATGCATGATAGTGTTTTTTCACTTCCGGTAATAAATCGTGATTTTCCAACAAAGAACAGACTAATGAGAGATGAACCATCAGACCTCCTCTTCAATATCACAAGTTCACAACAACTAAAACCTGGGCACTTGCAAGACTATGCATAGAGTTCTTAATTCAAAAGAAATTTTTTCAATTTGAAGTACATGACAAAGGATGACAAAAGTAAAAGCTTGTTCCATCTTTAAATAGATCATCAATCTCTCTGATATCAAAGAGATAAAAATAGCCCAAAGACAGATGTTAATAATAACAGTATTGGGATTTAATCCCTCACAATCATACCAAACAACAATCTAACCACAACAACTTGTAATATAAACATTCAGCTAAGTGTATTATTCGAATTACACAAGAATCTGAACCAATTCACATTAACAAATAATCAGTAGCAAACAAAATAATTAAGAAATACATTAAGATTACGTGGGCTACTGTTTCATAACAAAACTACTGAAAATATGTTGGATAAAAATCTGCAGCAGAGAATCAACAACAAAAAATCAAAGAAGCTACCATTCCTGAATTAAGGATCATCAGACTTAAAAAATAAACTGGACTCTAATCTAAATGTAATGTCCAAAAACATTGAATCAAACTCAGAATATAAAGCGTCCTAAACTGTATGTAACATGGGAATTCCAGAAACTAAAATCACTATAAACTACGAGCAAGCATAGAATTAAATTCTAAACATAGACCAAGCAATATAACTATTTAAATACTCTAAGAAACACCAACATCTTTGTTTCATGTGTGCATATTGGTACAAATAGTCATGTTAATATTATATTTTCAAGGTTCATAAATATAGCAATTTTATTTATTTTAACAAATAAGGCAAAATCACAAGAAAAGAAAAAAAGAAAAAGAAAGAAAGAAAAGAAGGAAAGAAAATTTCAGGGATGAATCACAATAGAAAAAGGAAGATTTCTATGGCTTCAAGTAAACATTTGATGCATATTCGATTTTTTTGGGATTTCTTGTTTATTCTCAAGGTTGAATCGCACAAACTCGAGGTGAAATCACACGCACCAAAAAAAAATTGGGGAGCGTAGAGAAATGAGCATGAAAAAATTATTCTCTATTATAATAATATTAATAATTACCACCATCAACAACACCACCACCATCCTCGCCGGCTACCTCTGCCACCGGCAAATTTTACAACAACCACCCTATGATTTTTTTTTACGAGCGAAGTTTTTCTTTTGCCCAAATTTTTTAAAAATATAAAGTAAAAATTTAACTAAAAATAAGAAATTTTTGTTATCATCAAGTAAAAAATTATCTATTATTGTATTAACTAAGAAATAAATAATAATAATAATAATAATAATAATAATATAAGATGTTACTATCAAGTACCGGCTCTGTCGATTGTATATCTGTACTCTCAAATTATTTGATTTAGTTGGTGCTATCAATTGTAGATATGTACAAATTCTCGATTCAAATGGCGCTTCATCAACCTGGTGATTCCAATCCTTTTTTATTTCATAAAAATGAAGAAAAAATAAATAAATGAGAGAGGCTATTTCAATTGAAGAGGAAAAAAGGGCCACAAATATTTATATACAGGCGGGAAAACAATTGAATAGAGTGAAATGATTCGTTGAATAATCGAATTTTGTAGAAGAAGAGAAAATTGAAGAAACGACGCAAAGGAGGCGGAGATGAGATCTGAAAAAAAAAAATAAAAAATTAAACCACGAACTCAAATTAGAAAAAAAAATGCTAATTAATACGAAAGAAAGCAAAAAAAAAATAAACCAGAGATTAAAATTAGAAAAAAATTTCCTAATTAATACAAAAGAAACAGATCTTTATTCAAACGGAATCGTGAAAAAACAGAATCGAAAAGAAAAAAAATGATTTTCCAGTTCTTTAAAAAACAGATCTGAATAATATGTTTTTTCCAAATCTCTACAGTAATCAAATTTTTCCAGATCGGGAGAAAATGGAATCGAATTAAAAATAAAATCGAAGAAAACACAAATCCGAAAAATATTTAGAAAAAATACGTTCAATGAATAAAAATTATGTCGGATCTGAGAAAACAGTCCAAGCAATCTAAAAAAAGGTTTAATCAGAAAAACAAATCCGTCAAATTTCTTTTTCTTGTGGTCGATTTGCTTGGACAAAATTTTCGGGAATATTGGACATAATAGTGAGATCGGGATGAAAAATAGGTGATGAATATTGGACAAAAAATATTAACAAAAATAGAAAAAAGTTGTTATTTATACCCCCTCAGAATTTTGGCCTCGTCCCAAAATAGACCCCATTGAACCACAACTCGACACCTCATCTTTGGAGACACCTCATTGGGCCACCTATTCCCCGAAATGCTCTCCATTTGACACATCATCACTAATAGTTAACATATTTAACAACAGTGGTGGATATATATATATATATATATATATATATATATATGATTACTCCCTCAGATTCTTAATAAATGATGTTTTGGCGTGAGATGAGAGAATTAAAAATTATGTAATCTGACTAAGTTGCCCCAAATAATCAATCTCTTAAATATGCATATTTATCTTTTTACATAAAAAAAACTCTTGTTTATCTCTATCCATTTCTCATAGTTAAGTATTTTTTAATACTTATTTTTCACAAAATATTATTGGTAAGATAAAAAATAAAATATTTATTATGATTGTAATAACGATAAAATAGACAGAAAAGGTTATAAATATCTTAAACGTCATTTAATCAGAAAATCGAGGAAGAGTCCAGAACTTCGATTAATTAGGAACGAAGGGAGTATATATATATATATATATATAATATATATATATATATATATATATATATACACTACTGCAGAAAACAGTTTTAAAGGCGGTTCTGGGAGACTTTTTAAGGTGGTTTTTGAACCGCCTTTAAATCCACCGCCGTAAATTTTTACGGCGATTTTTCTAAAACCGCCGTAGAAAGTGAGGCTTTTTACGGCGGTTTTTATTGAACCGCCGTAGAAAGTTATACTTTTTACGGCGGTTTAAGAACTGTCGAAAAGAACAACGGCGGTGGATTCTACGGCGGTTATTGAAAAATACCTTCTAGAAAGTCTGTTTTCAGAACGGGTATTTTACAACGGTTCTTAAAAAGTACCTTCTAGAAAGTAGTACTAAAATTAAAAAAAAAATTGAAAGCAGGTGCCCAAAAACAGAAAAATACTAGATATTTTGAATAATAGTAATTATTTCAAAAAAAAAAAAAACACCAAAATTAAATAAAAGCAGGAAATTAAATAATTTAAATAATTGTGATTTTAATATTCTACACTCGCTGTGCATTAAACATTCTACATCTTTATCAATTTTCTAATGAGAATAATTCCAGTGCGGCACATGGTAAAAATGCATCGGACTCCTATCTTGACAGTAACTGCTTTTTCCGGCGAGGACGGGATATCTAAGGGTCGGAGACGACGGATCACTGACTTTCTTCGCCGATCTGACCGGATATAGCACGGCTCTGATTTTCACCACCGGCGACGAAGCACTCTCGTAATCTTCGATCACAGCACGAAGCTCTTCGTCGGATTTAATCGTAATCAAAAGATCCAAATCATCGCTCGGCAACTTGCGCTTCAGATTCATCGAAGATCCACACAATTCCCCAAATTTCACCATGAGCTCTGTACAACAATTTTGAAGAAAAAAATCAGAAAAAATAAAAATAAAAATAAAATCAGAACACACACACACACACAAAAAAAAAACCGCGTTAAAGTACCTGAATACGTAATCGAACGATCGACGGAGAGGACACGTGTGTGACCGCCGACGTATCGGAGCTTGCCGTCGATGGGACGGGGACGATTTTGCCGCCGTAGTTGTAGAGGAACTTGATTGTTTTCATACCCCAGAGACTCTTTATCTTTCTATTTTGACACTCTATTTCATTCCCCAGAGACTCTTTATCATGACATTCAAAAACATATTCCACAGAATTTTATTCCCCTAGTTTGATGTGAATGAGCCATATCTCCATGTCAAATGATAAAGCAAGAGTTGTGGAATTAATTAATTAATGTGTTTGTTAATTAATGATGCATCCCGGTTAGCTAATACTTATAAGTTATAACTGTTTCTAGTGCAGGGACGGGCTTCTTCAGATTACGATTCCCAAGCTTTCCGGGCTAAGATGGCTGAGAAAGGCAAACATATAGCTCGAATATAACATGCGGGCACACACACACACACACACACACACACAACACACACACACACACACACATATATATATATATATATATATATATATATATATATATTATATATATATTATATATGTGTATATATATGTGCCCCGAGGCTAGCCAGTGATGTGCAGTGTTAAATATATATTTACATAAGGAGATGATTATCATAAAGCATGTGCATTGACATATTATGCACTTTGTTATAGCATCAATTTAGCAACATGCAAAGGATTTGTGATTATATGGACTTAAGAAAATTGGCATGTCCGAGCACATATAGCCAGCAAAGACGCAACACCCTCAGACTTTTTGGTCTGCACCTTAAAATAGGCATTGATCTATCATGCAAATGAAAAGGAGGAAGTTCAAAGGGGCTCTAAGTTTCAGATTGATCTTTTCAATTCTTTAAGAAATTGAAAGAATACCATCGGTATTCTAGTAATTAAATGAGTGAAATGAATATYCTAACATCAGACAATGAGTACTAATGTTCATTAGATTTGATAGCTCGACATTAGACTTTGAACAAGTAAATTTCCTAAACAGGCTAAACTTGTTGCATTGTGATCACTGTTCTAAACATTTATTGGTTTGGTGCTTTTTAAAACAATGATCTGAGCTGGATTATAAATGTGAGGGATTATGATACACGCAAGAATCTAAAATCTGGTCCATAWATTCGGGTTTCAGTTAGGTCATAGTAGGGTTAGATAATTGATACCAAACACCTGTCTCATATCAACGGTCTTGCGGAGGGACAACATGCATTTGTATTACCCACTTGAACTAGGAATATGTTAATATAAATAATTACTCCACAAATATTAATGAAATTTAGCGGTTTAAAAATCAACTAAAATCAACGGATGCATTACATCACAAAATACCTCAGAATCATTAATATCGGAAAGGCTATCTTGATTGTCTTTCTTTCGTTTTTCACTTAGCTTGTAATTTTTTTACCCTTCCACGATTCGTGCCATGGTTTCCGGTTGAAGGACTTGAAAAGTCAAGACATAATGTCATCGATATTCAAAACTCAGCAACACTATTCTTGATATAAAAAATTAATAATAATTTGCTCTACAACTAAACCCCCCTAAAAATATACATGATATACCAAGAAATCGCAACCAGCATGAACATAATCTAGACTTTCATAATCCATCTTATGTACATACAAACTAGTTTGTCAAGTCTAACATTTCAAGAGACTGAATAAGAAACTAGCGTAGATTAAGTTACACACAAACACAAGAACAGAGGAACAGGATATTAACCTGCTGAGACACATTAAATAACTCCTGCTCAAAAACTTGCAATGGCCGTCTTTGAAGGCAGCACCTTCAAAGGATAATATCCAAGTATGTGCGACTCGTGCAGCCTCTGTGAAACCCATAAGCTTTGAATATGTTAGAAAATGGAATAACCACCATCATATATCATAATAAAATCTCTAAATAAAGCTAATTTGACATCAATAGAGATAATAAATTAAGCTACCTAAACAGGGGTAATTAACTACGTGGGAGTATGAAATGAGCTTGAAACCAATAGCAAAGTAAACCAATTCGAGCAATCCTTAGGTAAATAAACATGCCTTAAGTAACTATTTATCGATACAAATTCATTTAACTCGATGCGGTTTATGTAAGGTCGCCAATAAAATTTACTAAAGTGGCTGGGGAGCATTTTGCAAAAAAGAAATCAATCACTCAAATCAGTTTGAGAACATATCCAGCCAACGCCATATATATTTATGTAATTAAAATTATATTTGTTTTAACACTAAATTATTCGTTCAGACGATATGAATTATCTTGTGTTGCTTTTGGTTTGGTAATATAACTCAAAAACTTCAATGAAAAGGATAGGCTGAGTTTAGTGATTGAAGTTTTTAAGTTCTGGCTCTGCAGAGTTGGTTATTGCCAGTTTTGTTGCCTTGGATCAATTGTTTCAATTTTCAAGCAACCAAAATATGGCCAAAACATACGATTGATTATACGAATGCTTTCAATTTTGTCTTTCACATAATCAGATGAGCATGATGATACATGTCAGTAACATAACAAAGGCAGATAAAATGATTGAAAAAATACAGATACAGATAACCCTAAGTAAATATGGCAGAAAACCAGAAAAACGCAAGCAATGACGTGATCATCAGCATTGCCGAAGACGACAAAAACCCAAACCCCCCAAAACACCAAAACCATAAGCCCTCACTCGATTCACCAACCAGATTATCAAATGATTCAACATTTAGCCCCCGAAAATCAGTGCAATCAAACTCCACCGCAAGCCCTAATAAGCCTCCCAGAATCCCCAAACATGTTTGAATCACCAAAAGATAATCTCAAAAACTGTATTTGCATTTTACCCTACTAATCGAATTGATTAAGATTGGAAAATTGCACAAATATTAACAAAGTTATTATATTGTAAATCGGGTGTACCTAAAGAAGCGAAGGTCGGGGACCGTGCGGAGCGGCGGTGATTAGCGTCGGCGAAGGATGCGCAGCAAGCTCCGACGGCCAATGGCACTCGAGAGCGCAGGGAACCAACATCGATTTCTAAAATCTGGAAGCTCCGAGCGGCGGCGCACCACGCCATCGGTAGTCTTTGGCAATCTTCTTTCTTTCCTTCCTTGAATTAAAAGGGGACGGCGGCGATTAGTTGTGGTGGTCTTTGCCATTTTAGGGGTGGTCTGATTAGTTGTGGTCGCGTCGGGGAGTTGATTAGGTTTGGAATGGGTGAATTAAGGGGACGGCGGCGATGGCGAGCACCGCCCAGAGAGCCGCCTGCAGGCTCTCGTGCCACGTCGGTGAGACGTGGCGGAGGTAGTCAACGGGCAAGGAAAAATGACGGAGAGGAAAAGAAGGGGATCAATAGAGATATGTTTAGAATGGACGGTGGAGATCAGTAGATTTGTTTTGATCGGACGGTGGAGATCAGTAGATTTGTTTTGATCGGACGGTGGAGATCAGTAGATCAATGAGCACGAGGATCGGTGACGTGGCGTTGGATTTTTTTTTATTTTTGTATTTTTTTTTATATATACATTCTACGGCGGTTATTTGAGAACCGACGTAAATACTGGAGCCAGCTGAATTTAACGGCGGTTTACAAAAAAACCGCCGTAGAATGTTTGAGATTTTATGGCAGTTGTTTGTAAACCGCCGTTAAATTTAGCTGGCCTCCAGTTTTTACGTCAGTTTTGTGAAAACCGCCGTAAAATGACCTTTTTAACGGCGGTTTTAGCCACAACCGCCGTTAAAAGTATTTTTAAGGCGGTTTTCAGTGAACCGCCTTTAATTAACAGCCTTAGAAAGCTGTTTCTGTAGTAGTGATATATATATACGTATTCAATGATCCGTATAAATAAGTTTTTACAACATCCATAAGACGCATCTCCAGATTTTTCGAAACAGGTAGGCCTATTAAGTACTTGAATGTAATAACATCCATAATAGGTGAATAAGTTTCTTCATAATCAGCTCTAGGTCTCTGGGAAAAACTTTGTGCAACAAGACGAGCTTTATACATTGCAATCTCCTCTTTCTCGTTCTTCTTCCGAACAAAAACCCATTTGCACCCTATAAGTTTTACAGTTTCAGATGTAAGTGTTTCGTTTATTTAGGGATTCTTATTCAATTTGTATGACTTCTTTCCATTTTATCCAGTCTTTTCTCTTTTGACATTCAGATACAGATATTGATTCTAGGTCCTCACTTTCATTTTCAATTTCTTGCCCTATGGAATAGCAAAACATATCATCAATATACTTCAACTCATCTCGGCTCCATATTTTTCCATTATGAATGTATTTAATGAAAATCTCGTGATTTTCATTATGTTCATGACACATTGATTTCAAGGGATTCTTGGTTTATTTGCTCTTTTGTTTCATCTTGAACACATTCATTTTGTTTAGGTTCATTATATTTTCCAACTTCCCTTTTCTTCCGAGGGTTCTTATCTTTGGAACCAATTGGTACGCTTCATGCATGACTTAGAGTCATTTTTTACACTTTCCTCTAATTGCACTTTTTGAATCTCTACTCGGACTGGTGCATTTACAACAGCTATGTGTGATTTTATTAATCTGTATAGTCATCTAAAAGCTTATTTGCTATATTTTGTAAGTGTACAATCTCTTGAACTTCTTGTTCACATTGCTTGGTGGAAGGATCAAGGTGCAATAATGACGATATACACTAATTAATATCATTTGCTACACGTTTTATTTCTCCACCTAAAAGTGGGAATTCATCTTTGTTGAAATGACAATTGGCAAAATGAGCCGTGAATATATCTCATGATCTTGCTTCAAGGTACTTAATTATTGATGCCAATTCATATCTAATATAAATTCCCATCCTCCTTCGTGGTCCCATTTTTGTATGATGTAATGGAGATATGGGTACATATACAACACAATCAAATACTTTAAGATGAGAAATATTTGGTTCTCTACCGGATGTCAGCTGTAATGGGGAGTATTTATGACATGCACTGGGTCTGACTTGTATTGGAGATGCAACATGTAGTATAGCGTGACCCCATATAGAAATAGGAAGCTTCATTAATGGTATAGCAATAAGCTGAAGACGATTACTAAAGATTTAGCAATACAATTGTGTGAATGAACATGCGCCACTGGATGTTCAACATCAATTCCAAGTACCATACAATAATCATTAATGGTTTTGGATGTAAATTCTCCCAAATTATCTAGGCTAACTTTATTTATCATGTAATCATGAAATTGTTCTCTCAATTTAATGAGTTGTGCACGAAATCTGGCCAATACCATATTACGTGTCGACAATAGTCATACGTGTGACCATTTGATAGAAGCATCAATTAATATCATAAAATACCGAAATGGTCCGCAAGGTGGATGAATAGGTCCACATATATCACCATGAATCATTTCTAAAAAATAGTGGTGATCTATTCTCAACTTTAGTTGGCAAAGGTCTAATTATCAATTCCCCTTGAGAACAAGCAACACAGGATAGTTCTTTAGATTGATTTTTTTTTTGATTTCTCAATGGATGACCAAGAGTATTCAATAACTTTTCGCATCATAATTGAACCAGGGTGTCCTATTGATCATGCCAAAACTTCAACGTATTAGCAATCTTTGGGTTTATTGTGGCATAATCAGGATGATAAGGATGATATTTTTTCTCACACATGAGGTAATGTAAAGATATTCATAATTTTCTTCATTCATAGTTTCAACATGATACCCATTTGTACGAATATCCTTGAAACTTAATAAGTTTCTTTATGATTTAGGAGAGAATAACGCATCTCTTATTGTGAACATTGTTCCACCAGTCATAAGAAAATTTGCTTCCCCTTTTTCTTCAATTATTTTTGCACTACAAGAGATTGTATTAGTGTTTAATTCATCAATCTTCATGTGGGAAAAATACTTCCCAGTCTTTTGTTTTTTTGTTTGTTTGGGCAGCTTGGTTTTAGTTTCAAAGAGTTTTTGGTATAAAAATCAAGAAGATAAATAAATGTCTGTGATGATAAATGTAACAACTTCCTAATAATCCTTCTTACTACGTAATCATAATATGTTTTGTAGTTGATGTTGTTTATATCTTCTTCTTATGTATCCATGATAATTTACCAAAAAACTTTCGTTTTAAACAACCAAAATATTAAGACAACACTATTATACGATCTTTTAGAGTTTTGTCATTTACATGTTATTAAATTTATCATTTCTTTTCTTGTGTCGATTTTTGGGGACTGTGGTGGGCGGGAAAGTGTCGACAAAAATAAAGAACTACTGCATTTGTTTTATTTGTTATTGATAGAAGCCAAAATGGTACCCGAAAGAGGTATTTTCTAATAATTACCTAGTTTTGTAAGAAACTTTACATATATGTTTTTTTGGGTTAAGTACAAATTAAATCACGGACTTTAATCACATCACTAAAAAATCAATCTTTTTTAAGTTGGCATAAAAAGAGACGAGTTTCATTTATAAATAACTAACCAGTGATTTTTTGGTGATCGAAAAATGTCAATGTCATCCAACGATTATGCTACCACCACCGATTGAACCCTCTCGTCAAGATTTTCTAATTGTCTGTCCGTAAAGACCTGCTTTGTATGTTCCATGTAAGTTGATACTATTTTGAAATGGTGCTTGAGTGAAGGGATTAGTTTCACACAAAGCGAGATGGCATAATGTTAGGAATTTTCTTTTATTGTAATTTTTCTGTAATTTTTTTGTAATTGATTTGCTAGATAGATAGAAAGAAGCTTGAGGAAGAAGCAGATGAGAAATTAGGGGAGAGAGAGAGATGAAAGATGCTGATTGTTATGTAACTTCTTGATTCTTTTTCGTACCATTCCTCCCCAATTTAACAACATGTGGGTTGGGACCACTAATTCAATTACATAAATACCCTCTTAATAATCTAACTTGGGCCTAATTTCTAACAAGTATTAAAATGCATTCAGCCCTTTAGCATAAATTCAACCCAACCGGTTGCTTTATCCAGCCCAGCCCCCCGCAAGCCGACCCGTCTCCATTCACCACATCACTGGACCCATTCCCGTTTAACCCTTCGCCCGATCCGCTTCCCTCATTAAACGAGTAACTCAATTGCGACATCCCCAAGATCCCCTTTTTCCCTCTTTCACCAGCCAAATTAGGGTTTCTTTCCAATTTTCCTTCTTCTCTTGATCCAATTAACCTTAAGTCCATGACAATACCCTCCAGATCGATTGATCCTTAACCCCAATGATCAAAGTTTGGGGATTTCCTCCTAATAAAACTAGTATCCTCCCAAGTAGCCTCGTGTGATGCGGTGTTCATCCATTAGACCAGAACCTATGAAATGGGATCTCCTCGGTGGTCGACAATCTTGGTTCCCAGAGTTGCTAAGGGGGCAACTTGAAACTCCCCATTCGGTGTGGTGACCGGTAGATCAGTGGTTGTGGGTACATCTGGTAGGATATGTGGAACACGGGGTGAATACGTGATTAACAATTATCTGACTTGATTTTAGCGAGTGTTTTGGTTAGTTTTTGGTATAAGTTGGATAGTTTAAGATTAATTTCGTATTTTTATACTTCTAGCTTATTTTACCGCATTTTGATCTTAATTGATATTAATAGGTGATTATTTGTTGTTTTTCACCTTATAGCTAAGTAACCAAGGGAGCTCGAGTTGAAGATTTGGAATGAAGAGATGAAAACAAGCAAATCGGCGAAAAAAGTAGCAAGAATTGAGAGTTAACGGTTAGGCTAGCGGTAGCCCTTACCGCTAGGACAAACCGCTAGCACTTAGCGGTCATCACACCGTTATCTGCATCGTTAGTTCCACCAATGGGGAACAACAGAGAGGTTTAGCGGTACACTTAACGGTTACATTCAAACCGCTACCTCTACCATTAGGGATGAACAGAGAGTGATAGAGAAGACTTAACGGTAACCATTACCGCTAAGTATTATCGTTAGCGTGCCCAGAAACTGACTTACGTGACTTGTTCTCCAAGATTTCAGAATTCTATAAATACTACTCCTCAAATCCGATTTTTAGGGCTGTTTTTACACCACATATCATATTCCTAGTGTTTCTAAGGCCTCTTAGGGGATGACAACCCCGACGAGCGCCGATCTTTTTCTTAGTTACTCTTTATATTTTTTCAGTTTTAAATCTTTAGGTTTAGATTAAAGTAGATTAGTTCTTAAGTAATTTAGATTAAAGATTTCTAAGTTCGAACGCAGTTACTCTTCATCGTTTATTAGTAAGTTTTCAATTCCTTTCATTTTTTAGTTTAATTCCTTGCTTTAATAAGTTTAAATTCTTGCTTACTAGTTCAATAATTGATCTTCAACAACAAACACCCCCACCCCAAACTTGTATGATGAATTGTATGGACCTTGATTGTGTTGATGAGTATTGTGGGTTTGTGATGTTGAGATTGATGATGATTGTAGGTTAGATCTTATGGGCTAGAGCCTAGATTCATTTAGAACCATCAATTTGGTTTTCCTAATTGGTCGTGGAGACGAATCGAAGCTCTAGAACCCTTGTCTTTTCAAAACCATTGATTTCATTGTTATTCGTTCAATTAAATTTCTTGGTTTTATGTGTTTAAATTAGGTTTTTATTTTTATTTCTTATTCGTGAAAAAAAAACACAAAAGGAACTTCCGAATCTAGTTTTCCTTGAGAGACGACTTGAGTCAGCTTATCAACCTACACGCGATCTCGTACTCTTGCGAGCGTGCTTTTAGAAATTTGACAAATATTTATAAAGTAGGTACACAAAATCTTGATTCAAAATTTTGGCGCCGTTGCCGGCGAAAATGAAAGGTTGTGATTTTTATGTTTGCTCTTCGTGACCTTTAGTTATGTTTTTATTTGTTTCGTTTATCTTTAGTATTTATTTGTGATTTTTCATTTTATTCGTTTTTATTATTTTCCACCGGTACGTTTAATTTCGTATGTTGAGTGTTGTGTTTCCAAGGTACGTCGACAACCAAAACCCAAGATTCATCAAACCGTTTTTTAAAATAAATTTAAAAAATTAAAAATTAAATAAAAAAATGTCTCACCATCAAGGGTATCCATCGTATGTCAACGGGTACCTCCGTAATTCCATTTGACCTGCCATTTCATTGAACCCCGCGATGTAGAATTACTATCCTGATGATTACGACCAAAAGTACCTCCCGGTTTTTCATGGGCTTCGGAGCGAGGATCTGCTAAAATTCATCCAAAAGTACGAGGACATCACCCATAATTCCCCTCTTCTCGGGCTTACAAGGGAGAAAGTGAGGATACGACTCTTCCCTTTTACACTAAAGGATCAGGTAAAGAAATGGTTGAGAAATTTAGAGCCTGATTCCTTACAAACGTGGGAGGAAGTATACGATCGGTTCATATGGAAGTTATACTTACCTAATGAAGTATGTGATCATTGTGGAGCCCGAGGGCATTTGGTGAATGCATGCATATGACCATTTTACGATGATCCACAAGGGAATGTTGTCGCCATCCATAATTATCCAAGCTATGAAAAATATAAACCAGACGATCAATTTTTGATGTGGCAGCAAGATCAAGAGGCTGAGACCATTCGACATCGGGACGAAATTGCACAACTGACCGAACAAGTAACTAGCATGACTGTGCAGGTGAATGACCTCTCTGTGTAGATAGATGACCAGTCTAAGAGCCTAAAGAATTTAGAGACGATGATAGGTCAAATAATAGCTTCTTTAGTAAATTTGTCGGACGAGAAAGACGAACTTCCAATTCAACTAAAGCTGTCGATTCATGATGTGGTGGAAACCATATTGGATGTTGATGATTTAAGCGTGATCGATTATTTGGGAGATACGTGTAAGGAGGAGGTTATGGAGGATTTGGCTGAGATCGCTTCCCTTGTGCTAATCGATGAAACTTTAGACAAGAATGTTGGGGTATTGCCGTTGGAGTTTCATGTGGATCTTAAGAATTCGAGTTTTCTCGATTTTTATGCTGATAATGTGATGGAGCTGAATTTGGGAGAGATGTGTACGGAGGATGAGATTGGGGATATGGTGGAGATCGCCCCTCTTGCACTTTTTTGATGATGTCATGGACAATAATGAGGAGGTGTTGCTGTTGGAGAACCCAAATGACGTTGGAGATTCGAGCCCTCTCGAGCTCAATGAGAATGGAGGTGTTGCGATGCCGGATCTGGAGAAGAGTGAGATTATCGAGCCTCTAAAGGTGCCACCCGATGCTTTGATCGATATTGAGATGGAGGTGGTGGACATGTTAGTTGAGAAGAATTCCAATCCCCCTCCACTATGCCTGAATGTAGCATTAAATATTTTTCAAAATGTTGAGGGGGATGTCGACAAATTGAAGGAGTTCGGGATGTTCGAAGTATATGCCATTTGTTCGACGAATTTCCTAGTTTTTCCAAAGATCGAGAATCACCCTGTGCCCCAATGTACTTTTGATATGTTTGTGGTGATCAACTACTCGCTTTTTCGACCTCCAAAGATAGTTGAAGTTTTTATTCTACGACTTACTTTTTGTGCTCACCTTGGTGATTTTAATCGCCCATTCCTACTCTTAGAGAATACTAAGGCGTGGCACGATCGTCATTTTTTTGGATCCAGGATAGCATCGTTCATAGAAGGCGTCGAGCTTTCGGCGTTAGACAAGCGCTTCTTGGGAGACAACCCAAGTGTTTGTTTTCATTTTTCCTTTTTATTTAGCTTTTCTTTTGATTTTTATCTCTTTTATTTTATTAGTTGTGTTTTTGTTGTGGTACGTTTATGCGGTGTTGATGTGCAGAAAAGTTGAAAAACTCGCCAAAACTGGGAACTTAGCGGTTACCTCTACTGCTAGCATTACCGTTAGCATCAACCCAGGAGATTAACGATGAGAATCAACCGCTAAACTGGACCCTAGAAGTAATAGTAAAGGGCTAAAGATATACTTAGCGCTGGCACTGACCGTTTTACTTACCGCTAACGTTGCACAGAGAACTTAACGGTTGACCTAGCGGTTGTCCTTACCGCTAAGGTAACCGCTAGGGTGGTCAAATTTGCGAAACTGTGCAGAAATCCGAGCTGTAATGTTCTGTTGTTAATCAAGACGTTTTTGATCACGGGATTCAAGACGAAGGATGATTGCACAACACTATTTGGAGCAGTTCAACAACTTCATTTTAAGGGACGCTTTTTTTTTTTACTCCTTTCCTCTTTTGATTTTCTTTTATTTATATTTATGGCAATCAGGAGATTGCCGAATTTTTAGAGGGGGGAGGATGTGTTGGGATTTGGTGGTGCCGTCGCGCAGCGGAAAACAAATTTTTTTAAATAAGAGTAATTTGAATCGAATTCAATTGACGACGGCCCATTTTTAATTTCAATTAATTCAAACAATGTTTTAAATTGCTTTATAAATGAAACAATTTGATTTTCATAAAATCGAATAAGCATGGTCGGTTTCTATTTAATATACTAAACATATACATAACAATTATATATATATATATATATATTAATATATTAATCATATATATAATTATATATTATATTACACAAATTACAAACACACATATATATAATATATATATATATACAGCATGCAACATAAACAACATATATATATATATATATATATATATAATATATATAATATATATATATACACTACAGCATGCATGAAACTCATAATATATATATATATATAACATACACAGCACACATATATATATCAAATATATATATACACGAGCAGCCATCGATACCTCACGGCACGGCGGAGGAGGTCCTCGGCTGCGGCAACTTCGGCTTGGCAGCAGCCGTGCGGTGACGACAAGAAGGTGCGGCGGCGGCGCTGCTCACAGCGGAGGAGCAGCGGGATACGGCAGCGGCGGGAAGGCGCTGTCGGGGAGCGGCGACTCCGGCTTGACAGCAGCAGGACGCGGCAGCAGCGCTGCTCACAGCGGAGGAGAAGCGAGGCGGCTGGAGAACTCCGGCGCGGGGCAGCAGCAGGTAGGCGCTGTGGGGGAGCGACGACTCCGGTTTGACAGCAGCCGTGCGAAGACTACAGGCTGGTTACGGCAGTGGCGCTGTCGGGGAGCGGTGACTCCGGCTTGACAGCAGCAGGACGCGGCAGCGGCGCTGCTCACAGCGGAGGAGCAGCGAGGCGGCTGGAGAACTCCGGCCACGAGGCGACAGCAGGAAGGCGCTGTCGGGGAGAACGGATGGAACTCCGGCGACGAGGCGACAACAAGAGAGGCGCTGTCGGGGAGCGGCGAAGCGGCTGGTTCCGGTGCAGCAGTGGCGTGACGTTCACGACAGCGGCGGTCCGGCGGCTGCACACAGCGCGATGCGTCTCCGGCGAATTGGTGTCACACCACCGTATTACCCGACGTACTCGCAACGACGCACTAGTCCTCGTCGTGAGATTGAAAACGACGGAGAAAATACGAGAACCGAACGTTTCGGTGTGGCGGCGGCCGACGGCAAGCGGCGGCGACTGGAGGTGGACGGCTGGGAGAAGGGTTTTCTTGGTGGCTAGGGTTTTTCCAAAAACGTGTGTGTGGCTTGTTCTCTTTATGCTTCCTTTTTTCCAGAGAGTTTTGCAAAAACCAATTCTCTACACTTTTTATTATTGTTTTTGTTTTTTATTTATTTAAAGGCACAAGCCCAACTAAATGGGCTCATTGTGCCGGCCCAATTAAAAACAAAACAAAGCCTTTTAATTTAAAATAGCACCGGCCCAATAAGTTTAAAGGGCTTATTGGGCCGACCCAATTTTAAATCAAAAACCCCATTGGAATTAAATCATTTCTCACAAATGATAACTCTGAAAAATATAACAATTATATTATCGCGTCCAGAATAACTTTCTCGTATTTTTCTCAATTTATAATCACAATTATGAACCTTAGATTCAATCATATTGACATCTAACTATGCTAAAATTAACAATTAATTTCTAGCTATCGTTTTCAATAATCAGGAAACACGTGGTGTGACCCTCAATGGTTCAGGTGTAAGCTAGCCGTGGGTTCACAACACATTGTGATTCGAACAACACATTGTTCTTATATGAACTCGTCCCTTAGAGTCCCTGATTAAATAAAACTCATTTTACTTAATCACTGGTCAAACCAGAACCCAACGAATTATGAGAGGCGCCTAGCAACAACGCATCATAATTCCCTAGATACAAATGA
>BMAC01000165.1:296110-310028 GCA_014905375.1 Phtheirospermum japonicum
GAGGGAGTTCAGTGAAATCATCTTATGAGCACCTACTTATGTATGTCGATGTCCTAACACCGTGACCGATGAGATGCGGTCCACATACACTAAGTACTAGTCTTAATGGGAAAGGCCTGTATCCTCATTATGGCGTAACCCTTTGACTAGGAACAAGTTCGATGAGTTACATTACGTGCTGGATTATCTCACGGTTCTGCTAGACCAATCCACCGTAATAAAGTAACTTCATCAGGACAATACCTATGCAACAAGCATGTGATAAAAGATATGGAATGCCAATAAGTATAAAAGATATTATTACGAATAAAAAACCGATTATATTACAAGAGAATAGTCAGACTACAGCCACAAGTTGGCTTGTTGGTCACCTTATTCTAACAGGATGGTCGTGCGATGATTTATATTTTTAATAATTGTGCAATTTGAATTCGAGATTCATAGTACCTAATATTTTACGTGTTTGATTACTATTCATACGCGATATTATGTTTGTCTGGCTTGCCTGTCGAAGTTAACTAAGTATGATTTGAGGTTTTTGTCTTTGAGAATGTATAAGTGAATAAAATTTTTCAAAATTATTATTTATATATTGTAAAGTTGTGTTTGAACACAATTGGTTTCGCAAAACCTTAAAAGCAGCATCAATTCAAAACTTTTTCATGCAAAAAGTCAGTGAGTAGCCCGAGTGTTTATCATCATTGCAAGTGCTTGAGTGAGTTCTGTTTTGAAATTTCTTTGAAATAGCTGTGTGTAGTTAGCTTTGAACATGACGTTGAGACACAGGAAAAACCCTTATTCCGGCCATATCCATATATATTAGCCACTATAAATTCTGAATGAGCCAATCATAGCCAAATATCCATTTCCTATAGCCATGAGTGTTTTTGAGTCGACTCTTACGTCATTAAAAGCGTGGGGTGGGAGTTAGTTACTTTTATTGGTTATTTGTGTTTTGGAATTATGAACAGGGATTTATGAAAAAGTTGTAATAAGTTATAAGGATCACCATCCTTCAAAATAATAATAATAATAATAAAAGAGGATGGTGAATCTTGTTGAATCATTGTCTATGCTTATTAAGGCTTGTGCTTAGTATTATTTTTTTTCTTGAAGCCTAATGTTTGAGAGGAAATAGTTTAGTTGTAATAAGGAAGCAGCTCAATAAGCTTCTAAATCATTTTAGTGGTTCGAGCGAAAGTCGGTTTACAGTTTGCGAGTTGAGAAATAGCCTACATTTAAAGGCTGCGTTATGAGTTTTTAGTGAGGTTTTTTATTTTCGAACGAGGTGAGGCACATTGCTTCGTGATTAGATTAGGTTGAGTGAGTTATTTATCCACATGACTTATATATTCCATACCCGTCCAAAGAGCCTACATTACAACCCGAAAATACCTTTTGCAATTCTTTGTTAGTTACACACTTAAATGCGATGGAGAAGAGTTTGATTTCCAGTGCTTGTATTTATATGATTTGAGCGTATACACGTCCTATGGAGAAAATACTTGAGTGCTTTTGAGCGTACACTCCAATATATTACCCTTTGTGAGGATGCATGAATTTGATTTTGAAGCGACAATGTAATAAGGGTGGAGTGTTTGAAGTTGCGTGACATGTAACTATATTATCAAAATTATCTATGTAGCACGACACGACTCATTGCTTGAGCTAATTTTAATTCTTGTTAATCTTTGAAATTATTGTTTGTTCGAGGACGAACAAACTAATAAAGCGTGGGGTAGTTGATTAACACGAATTTGACTTGATTTTAGCGAGTGTGTTGGTTAGTTTTTGTTAGTGTTATTGGTATAAGTTGGGTAGTTTAAGCTTAATTTCGTATTTTATACTTCCAGATTATTTTATCGCATTTTGATATTAATTTATATAAATAGGTGATCATTTGTTGTTTTTCACCTTATAGCTAAGTAGCGAAGGGAGCTCGAGTTGAAGAATTGGAACGAAGAGATGAAAATGAGCAAATCGTCAAAAAAAGTAGCAAAAATTGAGAGTTAGCGGTTAGGCTAGCGGTAGCCCTTACCGCTAGGACATACCGCTAGCACTTAGCGGTCGTCACACTGTTATCTGCTGATTAGCACATATTTGTCCTTGTTTTCATTAGTATTTTAGTTAGTTTTTCTTATTGTTTTTGGTATAAGTTGGATAAATTAAGCTTAATTTTGTAAATTTACACTTCTGGCTTGTTTTACCAAAATATGATCTAGATTGATGCAAATAGGTGATTATTCTCTGTTTTTCATCTTATAGCTTAGTAACCAGAAGAGTTCAGCGCAAGAGAAACGAAGTTCAATAATTAAAAGATAAGAATCGAGCGTTCCGGCAAAGAAGAAGCAGAAATTTGGAGCTAACGGTAACCTTACTGTTACCATTGCCGCTATCTTACCACTGAAGACGGATAGAGAGCTCCGAGGACTAACTAACGGTAACCCTGGCAGTATCCCTTACCGCTGGTTACACCGTTAAGAAGTGACAGAGAGGTTACCAGTTCACTTAACGACTACTTTCCTACTGCTATCAACACCGCTACAGATGGACAAAGACTACTCAAGGAAGACTAATGATATAGTTAGCGATACCTATTACCGCTAAGTCTTACAATTATCATGCTCAGAAATGCATTTTACCCTAACTTGTTCTCCAAGACAAGGGAAAAATATATAAACCCCTCCTAAATCCATCCCAAATATACATATATCACCACCATAACATTATTTTCGGTCCATAGCTTCAATAACAACATGCCATTACATTCCAAAACATAAAAGAAGATCAAGATGGAAGATCCAAGAGTCACAAGTCACAAGTTCCATTCTTTAGTTCGTGATTCGATTTTCAGCCAAGATCAACACGTTTTCTCTGGAATAGCTGGAGGATTTACTTCACTTCTTAGTTCAAATAATTATTCTAAACTCTTTAATTGGTTTCTTAGATTAATTCATGCTTTTAGGTTATTACTTTTATTCATAATTCTAGAGTTACTTTATGCTACAACCTTGTTATTTGGATATTGGATTCGCGGACTTAGTTATAATTTAGTTATTCATTTCATGCTTGATTGATTAAGATTTATTATTCCGTTTACTTTTTATTTAGGATAATTGATTACGCTTATGTTTATTACTTTTATTAAAGTTCTACGCTTTAGATTTTGTTATTTCTGGTAAGTTCCATATATGTTATTGCTTTGCTTAAATTGATTTTTGGAGTTTGATTTATGCTATTAGTTCTTAGTAATTGATAGGTTAATATTCATGCTATTTAGTTTTTTAGATAATAAAAGCAAACAAACCCCCAATTCAATTAGTTTTCATCTTACTTTGTGACTAAACAAACATTGATATTCCGATTGCATGTTCCTTGAGATCGACTCATTTCAACTTACCACCCTACAAGTGTCCTTGTACTTTTGAGAGAAAGCTTGAATGTTTTAATTTAAAAAATATATATATTTGGGGTACACAAAAGCTTGGATCAAAATTTTGGCGCCGTTGTCGGGGAACAAAAGCAAATGGTTTAAAAAAATTATTTGTTCATATTATTTTCTTTTTAACCGTCTATTTGTATAATTAGTGTTTCTTTTATTCGATACGTTTGATTTGTTGTTGAGTGCATGCAAGGTAGAAGATCACTTAGACTCGAACTTGCACCATTCATTGACAACATTCATCGTTCCAATAAAGCAAGACCTCCTCGAATTTCTGAAAGCGATTCGTCTGTTACCACTGATTTTGTTTGCGACACAACTCCTGGTACGATGTTAAGACGAGAGAATCCAATTCAAAACAATAATGTAAATGATCAACCACCTGTGAACAATCAACAACCAAGGAACCCTCCTATACGACATAGAAATGATACAGAAGCGAACCTATTCGCCCTAAAGGACCGGCACAACCTCGAGAATATTGGGAACATATCCAACGAAATATGATGGACCGTAATGAAGAGCGGGGAGGAGGTGAAAACCAAAATCATCATCAACAAAACCAAGATAACTATTCTGAGAGATCTTACCTCGGAGACGAGCAAATTGACAACTGGCTCGTTAATAACCATTAGATGAGAGACATGAGTACGGTAGAAAGTACGCGAGACCTAACAACCCAGAGAGACGACCAAGGGGAATGCAAGAACCTAGACAGCGAGAATATACGACCCCTCAGGTTGGTCCTTATTTCAGCCCAAAATATGCCCGACATAAAAAGCAACGCCTGAAGCCTTGAAAACCCACCTGATCTGCACACAAACACAGGTTAGAAAGGACCACCGGTGGTTTTCCAGTGGAAACCTCTCCGATGCTTAAGTCAATAAGCGTTTTAGGTGTTTTTCCAGAAATCAAAGAAGGAATGCTCAAGAGAATGACATACCTCTCTCAGCCTTGGGGCTGAGATACTTATAGTTTCTCCTAGTGGGGACCCCAGCCGGGATATCAGGAGCACGTGCCGCGAATCACGGGCCGTTACGCAACCAATTCTGACAAGTGGTCCCACTTGTCTCTCTATTCGGGAATCCGGAAAATAGGACTTCCCCGTTCCAGGTCTTCCTTTTCCCTTTCCTCTGTGTTACCTCAGTATCAATACCGGGCTTGGCTCTAGTCAAGTCTTTCCTGGTAGAGCGCTTTTATCAGCTCAGGAGAGATCAAGAGCTGCACTCATCTTTTCCTAGTGTCCTGTTTTCCCAAGAGGCCTAGCCAGACCTTCGTTCAGGCCAAGCTGGTCTTATTGTGTCCTTTTTATTCCCGTTACTTCAGATCTTCAGATCAGGTCTACCCCAAATCAGGTCTGACCCATCTATTGCCCCATCAACTCCTCCCCCCTACAAGTATTGGGGTAGAGCTGTTATATCCCCGGGGTGTCCGCAATAAATAAGGTCCCACACGTTTATTACTCCTCGTACTTTGCACGGATCCCAAGAAATCCGCCTGAAAACCAGGCTTAATTATAAGCACTAGTGGTGTCGGTTCATTTCCCAAAGAAGTCACCATATTCTCACGCTTTCCCAAGTACTGCCACGTTAGCCCTACTCTAGGATGGTTGACGCTCCAGCTCACCGCCTAGAGTACTGTTCCTCTGCCAACATTAAATGCGAGGATCCCATCAAATCCTACCTTTATCGATTTCCACTTTTCGAATTTATCTTGTTTCCTTTTATTCCCGCTGAATTCTCACCTTGCATTTCTCACTTCTAAAAAATTTTCAAGCCTCCTTTTCCTTTTCTCTTGGAATTTTCCGGCGATCCTTCCTGATTCAAATTTCTCAGTTTGATCTTTCCGGCAATCTTTTACAAACCAGGTACCTCTCTTAGCCCCTGATCTCTTTTTAATTTTCCTAAAATGGCATTGTCTTCTAATGCTCCCCATACTAACACTTCTCCACCGTCCGCTACTCCGATGGCGGTGGTACTGTCTTCCTCTTCACTATCGGACCCTCCTGTGATGGCGAGAGCTTCTTCTCCTACCCCATCTAGCGCCCCCACGGTGGAATCCGATTCTTTATCCCTTTCTTCTTCGGCAGCCGCGGCGGTGGCTGTCATCTCCTCTTCTTCTGGCGGCCTGGAATATCCCCCGCCGCCGCCGAACACTCCAAGATCACCTCCATCTTCAGTAAAAGGACGGTGGAGGGAATTCGTCATAGACATAAAATCTCCGATCCTTATGACATCTATTGCCCTCCGACGGGTATAGTAGCCTGTCAATCGCCGGCCGGATGGTTAACCTTTTACCAAGACCAGTTTTAGGCTGGTCTACGCCTTCCCGTACACCCATTAATGCTGGAAATAGCCAAAATATACCAGATACCTATTTTTCAATTTACCCTTAATTCCTTTCGCATCATGGTCTGTCATAGTCTAACCATGCGTCATGCTAGTCTAGACCCTTCTGCTCACACCTTCTTCAAGCTCTTCCAAGCGAGGAGCTCTTTTCCAGGTTGTTTTTACTTGACAGCCGGACCTGGAGTTCACTTTTTGTTTAAACTTCCTACTTCCAACAAGGATTGGAGGAAAAAATTCTTCTTTGTTTATTGTAGTGAGGACTGGGGTTTTAATCCTAAGTCCATTGAAGGATTACCTTCGTATTCCCCTCTCTCCTCCACCAACAGGCCTGCCCGTATAAAAAAGATTATTTCTACTTTAAATGAGAATCCTCTCCATGTGACTGACCTTCTCCTTCCCTTTGTCTTGGATTTTTTTAACGATTGGTCAGAAACAACCCCCTTAACCAAAGAGATCGGTATATTTTTTCTCCTTCTGGGTTTATTTTGCTTGTTTATTTTACCCTTAAACCCGTTTTCTTATGCTTTCAGCAAGGATGATGTGCGAAATGATTGAGGCGGCCAAGAGGAGAGTGAGCGGAACCTCCAGGACTTCCGAGCATGGAGAGGGGCCTTCTTCTTCTAAACCCGCCCCAGATTCCCTTCCAGAAATCATCTCTAATCCTGCCCAACTGCCTCCCCGACCTGCTCTTACCAAACAATGAAACTGTTGAAACATGTAACCGCGGAGAGCAAGGGCATTTAGTGGATACGTGTAAGAAGGTATGTTAAGATGAATGCGAAGCCGAAGCATACTCCATTAAAGACAGAATGCGACAACAAGACCCTCCAACTCATGAACATAGACCGAAAACAAAATTCCAGGTGCAACATAATCCTCCTTACTTAAAATGGGGTCCTGGAAATCCACATCACACTCCTACAAAATCTGATTCACAACTAGCATCACCACCCCCACCAAACAAATATCCATTAACTGGACCAACACCTAATCCAATACAACCAAACGATCAAATGTTAATTTGGAAGCAAAGCCAAGTCACCGAAATAATTAGAAATAGAGACGGGCTCACAAATCTGACTACACAAGTTAATAAGTAGGGAGAAGTATTGAACGACCTCTCCAAATGTGTGAAGAAATTAGAAACAGAGATAGGCCAACTGGCAGCATCTATGGCAAAGGCGGAAAATGAGAAAGGAAAATTTCTGAGTCAACCCGAGCAAGCTTCATCTGTTCATGTTTTACGAAGTGGAAAGAAGGTAGATAATGGAGTCGAGTTAGAAGAGAAGGAAAAAGAGGTGGTAGAAATTCCAACTGTGGATTCGCCTAAGAAAGACGATCCTAAACCAGTGGATCTAATGCATATGTCACCAAATCCTTATATTCTGGGATCATTGAAGGGGAAATTTCCGAACCAAGTCCCCACTAACACGACAATTGACGATTCCACCAAGTCTCCATCTCCGCAACCAAAGAAGTTAATACCTAGGATTCGAGAAAAAGTACCCTTTCCAAGTCGCCTACGCCCAGCCAAAGAAAATAAAAAATTCATGGAACTCTACAATTTGCTGAAAAACGTCAATATTAACCTTCCTTTTTTGGACATTATCAAGACAATGCCCGCATACGTTAAATTTTTCAAGGATTTATCCGCAAGGGAACGACGGTTGGCGACGGCACAATGAGTAGAATTAACCAAGGAGGTAAGCGCCATATGCAAAGGTCCACTACTAAAGAAGGAAAAAGACCCAGGGAGTTTCTGCATAACTATTGCCTTAGGGAATGGGCAAACGGCACGTGGAATGCTTGACCTTCGTGGAGAAATTAATTTAATACCATATTCGCTATATAAAGAATTTGACCTTGGAACAATGAAGCCAACTACGATGCGACTACAGTTGGCGAATTAATCAATCAGACAACCTCTCGGCATAGTTAAATATGTATTAGTGCAAGTCGGCGAACTTGTAATTCCCGTTGATTTTGTTATTCTTGATGTCGGTGAGATTCTAAAGGAAGGAGCGGAACACGCTATTTTGCTAGGCCGACCATTCATGTCCACCTCTCATACATTAATTGACATGCACGAGGGGAGAATGACCTTATCTGTTTTGGGCGAGATAGTAACGTTTTCGCTTAAAGAAACTCACAACACTCCCTCTCCGTTCATGCACAAAGATTTTTCATTTATTGATCCTATTGCATCTTGCATTCACGAGCTAAAGGGGATCACCGTGTTAGATGAGTTAAGCGTCGAGGACGACGCAGAATATTTGAGCAGGGTGGCAGAAATATTAGAAATTGATTTGAACGAAATCACCTTAGATTATGAAAGATTCGAAGATTTTGATGAAGAATTATATGAAATAGCTAACGCACTTGAGCTTGGGCTGAAAGTGGAGTTGAAACCACTACCAAGCCATTTAAAGTACGTTTTTCTTGAACCCAACGAAATAAAACCTGTCATCATATATTCAGCATTGGTGGAGCATGAGGAAGAAGAATTGATTGCGGTGTTGAGTACCCACAAAGAAGCCATAGGATGGAGCATTAGCGACATCAAAGGGATAAGCCCTGTTACTTGTATGCACTGAATCGAGCTAGAACCCGATGCTAGGCCTGTAAGAGACAACCAACGAAGACTAATGCTAACACTTTATGAGGTGGTTAAAAAGGATATTTTGAAGCTTAAAGATGAAGGGATTATTTTTGCTATCTCTGACAGTAAATCGGTAAGCCTTATCCATGTGGTTCCGAAGAAAGGAGGCATCACGATAACCGGAAAAAAAAGGGAGATAGTCACAACCCGACTGACTACTGGATGGCGTATGTGTATCAATTATACAAAATTATATGCAGCCACATTTAAAGACCATTTTCCTTTGCCGTTCATAGACCAACTCCTCAACAAACTTGCCGGACACGAATTCTATTTCTTTTTGATGGCCTTTCAGGCTATTACCAAGTAGCCATTGCTCTGGAAGATCAAAGTAAGATGACATTCACGTTCCCTTTTGGCACATTTGCTTTTCGAAGAATGCCTTTCGGGTTGTGCAACGCACCAGCAACATTTCAAAGGTGCATGTTTTCTATTTTTATCGATTTCATTGATGACTTTCTTGAGGTATTTATGGATGATATTTCAATTTTTGGTTAGTATTTCAATAATTGTTTATCTAATTTATCTAAGGTTTTAGAATGTTGCATTGAGAAGAATCTTACATTAAGTTGGGGAAAATTCCATTTTATGGTGAAAAGTGGTACTATGTTAGGACATGTTGTTTCTAATAAGGGGTTGGAAGTTGACAAGGCTAAAATTGACGTAATTGAAACCCTTCCTCCCCCTTGAGATGTTAAAGTAATTAAGAGTTTTCTTGGTTATGCAGGTTTTTATAGACATTTTATTAAAGATTTTGAAAAAATTAGTCGTCCACTTTGTAAACTTTTGACTCTGGATACTCCTTTTGTTTTTAATGAAGAATGTATGAATGCGTTTAATGAACTTAAAGAGAGTCTTACTTCTACTCCTATGGTTGTAGCCCCTGATTGGACTCTACCATTTGAAATTATGTGCGATGCTTCTAAGGAAGAGGTGGGGTCCATTTTAGGACAACGTGTGGATAATTTGCTTAGGGTTATTTATTATGCTAGTTATATGTTAAACGATGCCCAACGTAACTACACCGCGACCGAAAAAGAATTATTAGAAGTTGTATTTTCCCTTCATAAATTTAGACCTTATATAGTTGGAGCGAAAGTAATAATACATACGGATCATGCGGCATTGCGTCACTTATTTTCTAAGCCTCAAAGTAAACCACGTCTCATTAGATGGATTTTATTACTGCAAGAATTTGACGTAGAAATTAAGGATAGATGAGGATGCGAAAATGTTGTAGCTAATCATTTATCTAGGAAGATAGTTGAGGAAAACGAGAGCGAAGAATTTATGATTAATGATTTATTCCCTTATGAGAACGCGTATAATCTTGAGAAATTAATTACTCCTTGGTATGCTGATATTGTGAATTATCTTGCCTACAGTATTATACCAAACCACGTATCCTACCAAGAAAGGAAGAGATTTTTAAATAAATGCAGAGATTATTTTTGGGACAATCCCTATGTTCTCAAACGCTGTAAAGATGGGCTTAACAGAAGATGCGTTGCAAACGACGAAATGGGGAGCATATTGCAATTTTGCCATAACCATGGAGGGCATTTTGGGGCTCAAAAGACAGCATTTAGGGTGTTAAAAGCTGGATTCTATTGGCCGAGTTTATTTGTTGATGCATACGAATATTGAGAAATGATTAGCGTAGATTTGTCCTTATTTTTGTTAGCATTTTAGTTTTTTTTCTGTTTGTTTTTCGGTATAAGTTCGATGATTTAAGCTTAGTTCCGTATTTTTGTATTTCCAGCTTAATTTACCGTATTTTAATCATAAATGATGAGAATAGGTGATTATTTGTTGTTTTTCACCTTACAGCTAAGTAACCGGAAGAGTACAGCGCGTAAATAGATGAAGTTCGATGTTCAAAAGTGGAGAACGAGCTTTCTGGTGAACGAGTAGCAAAAAGATCGAGAAAATGAGATAGGCCCTCAGTAGCATCGATCGACACAAGCTTCGATTCTACATCGACGTGTACCCCTGCACGCGATGGTCGACGCTCTGTCGATGCCAAGTCGATGCAACTTGCAGTTGCATCGATCCAAGAGTCCGTCGGTCGACGCAAGGACGACGCAATTTGTAGTTGCATCGATCCATGACCGCGTCAGTCGAAGCCCCTGCCCAATCGACGCGATCACCCAGGCAGCGTCGACGCCGAGAGCCAGCACGCGTCGATCGACGCGACATCGATGTGGCTGCCCAGAAATACATTTTTAGGGTTTCTTGTGAGCCAAGACATGATATATCTATAAATACCATTCATATTTCGGTTTTTGAGAAGAGACACGACTATCTACGAGCAGATACCACTTCCTAGGGTTAGCCAGCACAGAAACAACGCATTTATACACTCCAGAAATCATGATTGAAGACTCAAGATCCTTACGCTCAAGAATCACTTCAAATCGAGATTTCGTTCCAAACTCCGGATTCGCTTGAGATTTTTACTGCTTTCAGTAGTTATAATACTCTAAACTCTTAGTTAATTTTGTAATTAGTTCCCTAGTTAATTTCATAGTTAAATTCTTAGTTAGTTCTAGAACTAGTTTAATTAGTTTAATCATTTCATGCTTGGATATTGGATTAATTTAGTTTATTTATGTGATTTGATTTATGCTTAGTTATTCGTTTTTAGATTCTTATGATATAATTGTGTCGTGATAGTTAATTAAATTCATGTTCCTAGATTCGCTGCTTTTACTTCTTAGTTCTTAAGTTCGAATAGTTTAATTATTGCTCGTAGTTGACAATTTAGTTTAATTAGTCTTAGTTCCATTATTGCTTTAGTTATAATGATCAATTCAAAATCTTTTAAAACCCCTAATGTACATGTATTTTATGCTAGTTCGTAAATTGAGAAAAACATCTGAAGATTGATGTTAATGTAGTTTTTCGTGGTTCAAAAGATTTGAAAGTTCATTTGGCTCGGTATTATCGGACTTCAATTCATTTGCAAGTTTCAACGTGTTTCAAGCTCAAGAGACGAAAGAAAACCGAAAATAATGCAATTAAAAATAGCAAATCAAACTAGAAATTGAAATGACAAGTTGGTCGGATGCCTCGGTCGTATGCCTTAATTGAAAATTCAAGCAATTAACAAAAATAAGCAAGAAAATGCAATGTTTCACCGAGTACAAGCATGCAAGCACAAGGTACAACTATGCATAAAAACTCAAATAAAGCAAATTGACTAAAATTAAAAGCATGAATGGATAAAGCAATGAAAATAGACGGGAAAGTTTAAAATTTTAAAGAAAATAACAAGCAACGAAGTCTAGATCTAGGATTTAAGCTAAAASTATGCATGAAAATAAAAATCAAAATAAAGCATAGGAAAAACTCAAAATCATGATGATCAAGGACCCGATCTATAGCCTAGGTGTGTCACTCAACTAGAATCCATAGTCAATTCACATGTTTCAYCATGAAATCAAGTAGYTAARAGAAAARGCATAATATRAAGAACAAGCATGAAACATATGAAATTACTTGAAATTAAACAAATCAAGGACTTGATCTATGATCTAGATGTCTCACTCAACTAGGATTCATAGCCAATTCACAAGATCAAGCACAACTTCTAATACCTAAGGCAAAAAAAGCATAAAACAAATGAAGAACAAAGCATGAAACTAAAAGAAAACTTACTAAAATTAAAGAGAGAATCCAAAAGCTTGATTGAAATTGCAAGGAATTAAAGATTCAAGGGAGTACTTGAATCCTTCTTGAGCTTACAAACCCAAGGCAAAGCTTGAAAATTAAATCTAGAGAGAGAAATTAAGTCTCAAACCCAAGCTTGGGTTGGGAGGAGGTGTCTTTACAAAATGAAAGAGAGGTTCTATTTATACAAGTTAATTAGGGGTAAATGGGTCAATTATGACATATGAGCTTGGATTTCCATGCATTGACCAAATTTGACCCAAAATGGTCAAAATAGACCATTTGGGTCGAGTTGGGCTCGATTGGCTCGGCAAAATTGCAAGGTGGCTCGGAGATGGGCGAGATGGCTCGGCGCTGGGCGGGCTGGCTCGGTCGTGGTCGGCAGCTGTCGGCAGGCACTGCGCGCAGGACTCGCAGCTCTCGGCGGCATTCGGCAGGCATGCGCGCAGTCGATCGACTGCTCTCGGCCAGGATGGCCACTCACTGGAAAGCAGACGATCGACAGCGCTCGGCAGGTATCGGCAGGCTCGGCAGCTGGGTCTCGGCAGGCGTCGGCAGCGCTCGGCAGCTTCGGCGCTGGGTCTCGGCATGCGTCGGCAGTGCTCTCGGCAGGCGCGCGCGGGACTGGGCGGGCGTGGTCGGCAGTGCTCGGCAGCGGCCGAGCAGCTGTGCGCGGGACTCGCCTTGGCTCGAGCCAAATCGAGCCAAGGGCCAATTTTCACCTTCTTTTTGCCTTCTTGTCAAAACCTAACACAAATAACCCCCATCCATAAATTAGTTGAACTCATTTAACCATTTTAAGTATAAAATCAACAAGAAACACGAAAAGAACAACAAAACGAGAAAACAAGTGAAAACCTAACAAAACTCGACTAAAAACTACTAAAATTAACATAAAATCCTAATTAAAAACACTAGACAAACACCACAATTACATGCAAAACAACTACCCCACACTTATCGGTTTGTTCGTCCTCGAACAACGAAAAGAATCGAGAGTGTACATGCAATGAACATTATGTAAAAAGAAAAATCCTTGTGCTTATCCTTATTATTATGGTGATAGTATCAACATAGACTCGCTATTTTCAAGCATTGCTCGTATTACCCTTTCTCAAATGCAAGCCAAATCGATGACTTCCTCACAAATGGAAATTTGAGGGTATTCGCTCAATTCGCTCAAGTGTTTGATATGGGACGTGTATACGCTCGAATCGGACAATGCATGCACTCGTCAAGATTTCACAAATCGGACGCTCAAAATTGCTCATAGTACATGACCAAACAAGAATCGAAAGAGGTCTTTATTATGGGTTGTAATATTGGCTCTTTGGTAAGGTATGGAATATATGGATATAGTGGCTAACACACGATCAAACGTGATCAATAACACACCAAAATCCTAACTTTTAAAACCCGAAGCTTATGATCACTTCACCTTTCCCAATTCACCAATCTTTCAATCGAAACCCTTTTCATACATTTTCACGCTTTCCCGACTTTATTCTTCACAACACGTAGAAGCTTTTTTTGAATTTGCTTCTTTTTACTAAACTTAGCCTTTTTAATTAGGCTTTTATATTGAACGCTCGCTTTATCACTTTTCGTGATTTGTGTTGGAGTATTATTCTTTTTTTTTCTTTTTTTTTGTATAAGCAACTCAAAACCCAAAACCCACAATCGATTTCCCTCACATTTCTCGTCAACTAACAATAAACTCTCTCACCTCACAATTCATGAAGATACAAGAGCTAAAATCGAGCTCGGCTAACAAGAAACGGGATAAAGGCTCAAGGG
>BMAC01000165.1:315903-333301 GCA_014905375.1 Phtheirospermum japonicum
GCAGCGCTGCAGGCGCGCGCGGGACTGGCGGGCGTGGGCCGGCAGCGCTCGGCAGCCGCGCGTGGGACTGGGCGGGCGTGGCCGGCAGCGCTCGGCAGCTGGCCGAGCAGCTGTGCGCGGGACTCGCCTTGGCTCGAGCCAAATCGAGCCAAGGGCCAATTTTCACCTTCTTTTTGCCTTCTTGTCAAAACCTAACACAAATAACCCCCATCCACAAATTAGTTGAACTCATTTAACCATTTTAAGTATAAAATCAACAAGAAACACGAAAAGAACAACAAAACGAGAAAACAAGTGAAAACCTAACAAAACTCGACTAAAAACTACTAAAATTAACATAAAATCCTAATTAAAAACACTATACAAACACCACAATTTCATGCAAAACAACCGAACATTTGTTTCCTTGAGAGAATCGACTTGAGTCAAACTTACCACCCTACAAGTTCCTCGTACTCTTGCGAGCAAACTTACATGTTTTTAATTAAATATCTTAAAAGGGGTGCACAAAAGTTTGGATCAAAAATTTGGTGCCGTTGCCGGAGAAGCAACGAGTAGGAATTAAAGATGTTTTTCATTTTATTTTCTTTTTGAGTTATGATTTTATTTTTTCTTTTCACACTTGGTTTGGATTTCTGTCATTTGGTACGTTGATTTGTTATTGAGTTTATGCAAGGAAGACGATAACTTCAACGTGATCTTGCACCAGTCATAGACAACATCCATCGTTCAAATCCACCTAGACCAAGGCCTCTTCTTATTCCCAAAAATGATTCTTCAACAGCGACTGATTTTGTTTGCGATCGAGTTCCCGACTCAATGTTAGGAGCACATTCGATTCGTAACAGTGATTTGCCACCAAGATCACCACCACGTCCCATTCGAAACGGGTATGGTAGTGAACCAATTATTTTGCAAGGACAACCACAGCCCCGAGCTTATTGGGCTAATTATCAATAAAACATGGAGAACATGAGACGAAACGAAGGAGTCGACCAATAGCACCAAGTAGTCAATCACCAACCCAACATGACATATATGAGGCGAAACGAAGAAAGGAACGACAATCTTAATCGTCAACGCAACATCGAGAACATGCCATTCAGAAATGAAGATTTTTTTCAGCATAACGAGCATGCTAACAATCATAGGCACGTGAATGATTGGTTGGCACATCAAAAACATGGCTACAAACAAGACAATTTTGAAAGGAGATACGAGCGAGACAACGATTATGAAAGAAATGCATATGACAACCGCTACGAAAGATCTCAGTACCAAGTTAGAGAACCAATGGGAGATAGAGCACCTAGACAATGCGATTTGGCGCGTCCAAAGGTTGTACCTTTTAGGTCCACTATTGTTCTTGGACCAACCGCAAGAGAGGTGAGATCAAACCTCACCAACTTAATTTACTCCCGACTTTTCACGGAGGTGCCCATGAAGACCCTTTGGCGTTTTTGAACTATTTCGTTGATGAGGCTGGAAGATTTGTGGTTCATGGCCTTAAGCAAGAGGAGGTGCAAATGATTTGTTTCCCGTACAGCATGAAGAAAAAGGCGAAGTCATGGCTACTATCCCTGGAGCTTGGTTCGTTGAATGACTGGGATATGATCATCGAGAAGTTTTTAAATCAATACTATTCAGCACAGACAACGGGGCATCTTCAGAGGCAAATTGCTACCTTTGAACAATTGGAGGGAGAGCTATTTCATGAAACTTGGGAACGTTATAAGACATTTTTGCAAGCTTGCCCCCACCACAACTATTCTCCGGAGATGACTAACCAATTTTTCTTCGATGGATTATTGGACCATGGGAAACGAGAAGTAGACATTTTACGAGGCCGAGGGTTGGTTTGTCAAAATAATTTTCATACACAAGGGCAGGTGCCAACAACAGTTCAATCGACTGATCAGCTTTTGGTTTGGCAGCAAAATCAAGTGGCCGAAACTATTAAAAATCGAGATGGACTGGCGAACATTCGAAATTAAATCACTGGCATGAAAAAGGCTATTCTCGAGATTACAGCTGGGCAGAGAAAACTTGAAACAGCAATAGGACTATTATCGACTCACCTGGACAAACTCTCGAACGAGAAGGGTAAACTTTCAAGCCAAGCTGAACAGGCGTCAGCAGTTCATGTCCTTCACAGTAGAAAGAAGATTGACAATGGATTAGTTGACCGAGACGATGAGGTTGAGGTCGAGAATAAAGCACCAACTCCTAGCGAGGGCGATGATTCTAAACCTGTAGATCAGATGCATAAATCCTCTAATCGATATGTTCCTGGATCCATTCAAGGGATGATTCCGAACAACGCCATTAGCGAAAACAATGTGCCTAAGCCACCACTGCCGAAGCAATCAACAACGCCGATTAAAGATGTTATTCCCTTTCCAAGCCGTTTGCGTCCAGCGAAAGAGAACAAAAGGTTCATGGAGCTTTATAATTTATTGAAGAACATCAATATCAACTTGCCACTTCTGGAGGTGATCAAGACAATGCCTGCCTATGTAAAATTTTTCAAAGAACTTCCTTCAAGGGAGAGACGCTTGGTGTCAAACCAATTTGTAACACTACCGAAAGAAGTTAGCGCGGCCTTTAAGAAGCCTTTACCACCCAAGGAATGCGATCCTGGAAGTTTCTGCATCACTATTTCATTGGCTAATGGACAACAAGCAATAGGAATGTTGGATCTTGGAGCAGAAGTAAATCTAATGTCGTATTCTCTTTATCAATAATTTGATCTTGGACCACTAAAGCCGACGACCATGCGACTACAATTGGCCGATCGCTCAATCCGGATACCTTTGGGTATAGTTGAAGATGATTTAGTACAAGTTGGGGAGCTAGTAATTCCATTTGATTTTGTGGTAATGGATGTTGGCGAAATCTCGGCTGAAAGCACGGAGCATACCATTTTATTGGGGCGCCCGTTTATGTCTACCTCCCATACTCTAATTGATGTTCACAAAGGGAGAATGAAAATGACCATCTTGGGCGAAAAAGTGACGTTTTCTCTAAAGGATATTCAAAATACTCCTACCCCTGCCATGTTAGATGATTGTTTGTTCGTTGATTCTATTGCATCATGCATTCACGAGCTTAAAGGAGTCGTGATTGTAGATGACTTGGGTGATGGGGACGATGCCGTATTTCCAAGGAAGGAGGGGGATGCACTAGAAACTGACTTCGGAGAGTAGTACGATGAGTTTGATGACGAGAAGCACTTAAGTGGAGAAGATTTTATCGAAATACTGGGGATTGACAAAAATGATATTATTGAAGAATTTCGAGATGAATTTCATATGGAGAGCAAAGCACCTAAATTCGAGGGGAAGGTGGAGTTTAAGCCACCAACAAATCATTCGATGTACGATTCCCTCGACCCCAATAAAATTTTTAACTTTTCAAGGAACAAGGATGAAGTGTTCAACAACACTTGGATGCCAAATAGCAAGAAAACGAAGGAGGTTCGCACTAACAGTATTAAGAACTTGCAGTATGAGCTGGACAATTAGTGTTGTTTAATAACTAACGTAAGTTTGACCCGGATGATTTTGAGGCTGCTTGGAGTGGACCGTTCTTGATAAAAGATATGGACAAGTATGGAGTAGCCACGTTATATGATGAGGTCAGAAAATCATCCTTTCAAGTTCACAAACATAGACTGAAACCTTATCACGATGGGGGAAAGAAGAATAGAGATTGAAAGCCGGTGGAGCTAGGAGATCCACCATACGGTTGGAATTAAACGAATGAGATAGCGTCAGCAAGCGACGTTAAAATTTGCGCTTCTCGGGAGGCAACCCGAGCTTTTTGTATCCTTTTGTAATTTATTCTCAGATATTTAATGTTTTATTTTGGTTTTTATCTTTTTAGAACAGATGGAAGAACTCGAACGAGGGGAACTGATAAATAAAGAGAAGAAAAGTCGACCCAGAAATTCCGCCCACGTCGACCCCGAGACTGCTCGCGTCGGTCGATGCGGCGTTGACGCACTTGCCGAGAAATCGCTCTCTGTAGCGTCGATTGGGCTCGCGTCGATTGATGCAGCGTCGACGTGAATCCCGAACCCGGCCCAGAAGCGTTTTAAATTCGGATTTTGCCCAACAAACCCGACCCGTTCGCGTGTGACTCGTGGGCGCAGCCCAGAAAACTGCTTTAAACCCGCCAATCCCCCCCTTCTCTTCTTACTTTCTTCTTCCTCTCAACTTACAAATTCTCAACTTCTTGCTTCCTTCCATATTCTTACTTTATTTAGAATTTCTTTGCACTACAACACTAAAAACCCAGAAAATACACACCACGAACTCAAAAATTTGCACATACCAACTTCCCTTCAAGCTATCTCTCCAAACGGGCAAAGTAGGTTTCAGGCAAATTCGGGCAATTCGTTCGTTTCCAAGGATAATCGGCGAGGTACTTCACTTATACCTATCTTGGGATTCATATTATTTTTTGTGGTTGTGTTGGGAAGTCTTTGGTGCGAGGATTACTCAAGATTTTCCATTCCTCGTTGCACTTCGTATTGATTAATAATGTCTCATTCGGGAAAATGCAAGGATATTTTGGCAAAATACGGAGCATCGTTCTCAATTTTTGACAAGAAGGAAGGGGATGTTTTTAAGAATATTCGACAATGGGGTTTCGCGACCCATCGGACGATTACCATGGACGGAATGGAGGAGGAGGCCTCGAATGGCTCGGAGCACCACACCGACCTTTCCCGCTATGTTGATGGCCTCGGGTGTGGGTATTTCGCCCGTATGCACCTACTCGGATTTAGCGAGCTTATGCTAGAGTTTTTCAATACTTTAGCAATCCAGAACGATGAGACGTTCACATGTAGGCTAGGTGGGAACGACGTGTTTGTGAACGAGGAGATATTTAGCAACATTTTTGGTTTCCCGACCGAAGGGGACCACCCGGTGGGAGTTCAAGGATTCGATTTAGCCTCTTTTTGGGGGATGATAACCGGGGAAAAGCGATTGCAAGCGATTCCCTTGATCAAAGATTCAAGACGAAGCCCTCTTTGTCGCCTACAAGATCCTCGGTCACATCATTTTGTGCAAAAACGAGGCCACCTACGCGACCAAGTCCGAGCTCTACGTTCTACAATGTCTTGTTGACGGTCGTCAAGTCCGGCTATACCATTGATCTTGCAAGGACTCTACAATGTTACTAGGGGTACGCCGGGTAGCAAAATGCCTCTCCTTTCCTTCACACCATACATTACCAGCCTCGCCCGTCACTTCGGGTTTGAGCCGGCCGAAAATGGACTTAGCCCGCTCGGGACGACTTTACTATCTTTGGCACGTGCCCCCTGCACCCCGAGTGAGGTCTTCGACTCAAGGAGGCTCCTCGTCTCGACACTAAGAGGATGGCGATATGGAGCTGGCCCCACGTACCACTTCGGGCCCGAGTCCCGATTGGGGCTAATTTTTCGAAGAAAACCGAGCATTTCAATTAAAGATGTTCGAAAAGCTCCAAATAATTGACGACAAGATTGACGCGAACCACGAGCAAAATCGTCGGAGCTTGAGGAAGATGCGCACTCGCATTTCGAGCCTCGAGGAACGGTTCGAGGCGGTGTATCCCAACCGAGCATGGACGTTGACGAGAACCCCGAGGATGATGGATCCCGGGAGTTTTGACATCGTTGTATCTTTATTTTTATTCTTTTTTAAAAAAAAAAATAAAAAATCCAAAATATTGTTATTTTCTTTGCTTTTGTTTATTTTGTTTTTCTTAGGACAATTCGAATCACGTATATTGAAGAAGCGGCCGATTGCACAAATCAACGAGTAGCGGCTCGACCTTTTTATTTCAGGGATGTTTTCTTTTCCTTCCTCTTTTTGATTTCTGATGTATTTGTGGCAATCAGGAGATTGCCGGGATTTTTAGAGAGGGGGTTGGTCGAGTGGATTTTTATTGCTTATTTGTGTAATTTTATTTGGCCTGTAATAATTAAATTCTTAACGTGGTTAATTACTATTTTTACGCTTATTTGGGTTTGTATGGCTTGCCTGTCAAAGTTGACTATATTTGATTTAATGTTCTTGTCTTTTGAGCATGCATAAGTGCATTAATTTTTCACAATTATTTCTATTTATTGTAAAATGATACTTGGACGCAATGGGTTTCGCAAAACCTTAAAAGCAGCGTCAATTTAAAACTTTTTCATGCAAAAAGCCAGCGAGTAGCCTGAGTGTTTATCATCATTGCACGTGCATGAATAAGTTTCAGTTTTGATATCCCTTTGAAACCGCTGTGTGTAGTTGACTTTGAACATGAGGTTGAGGCGCAGAAAAAAAAACCTATTCCATCTATATTCATAAATTTTAGCCACTATAAATTCCGAATGAGCGAATCATAGCCAAATAATAAATGCCTATAGCCATGAGTATTTTTTGAGACGACCCCCACATCCCATTAAAAGCGTGGGGTAGGAATTCTTTATTTTGATGGTTATTTGAGTCTTGGAAATTTTTATTAGGAATTTATTATTTTGTAAGTAAGGAACACCATCTAAAAAAATATTAAAGAAAAAAAAGAGAGACCCCATAAAAAAGAATAAACGGGGAAAAAAAAAGAAAATAATAAGAAATGATGGTGAGTCTTGATGAGTAATTGCCTACGCGCTTAATTTAAGACTTGTGTTTTATTGTTTATTTTCTTATGAGGCCTAATGTTTAAGAGGCAAGAGTTGTGTTTGAAAAAGAAGCATATTATAAGCTTCAAGTGTGCTTAAGTGGTTTGAGTTTAAAGTCGGTTTACAAGTTTCGAGTTGAGGAATAGCCTAATTTTAGAGCTACGTTATGCGAGTTAAGTGAGGTTTTTATTTTTGAATGAGGTGAAGCATTTTGCTTCGTGACTAGATTAGGTGGGGTGAGTTATTGATTATGTTAGATCATGAGTTAGCCACACGACTTATATATTCCATACCCGTCCAAAGAGCCTTACATTACAACCCGAAAAGACCTTTACCGATTCTTAGTTTTGATAACACACTTAATTTGCGATTGAAAAGAGATTAATTTTTCGTTCATATTTATTGTGCATGTATTTGTATGATTTCAGTGTATACACATCCTATGCAGCAATGCTTGAGTGCTTTTGAGCGAACACCCATATATATTTTCCTTTTGAGAGGATGCATGAATTTGATTTTGAAGCGACAATGTAATAAAGGTAGAGTGTTTGATGTTGCGTAATTTGTACCTATATTTTAAAAAATTTATATGTAGCATAGCACGACTCACTGCTTGGATTGATTTTCATTCTAGTTATACTTTGAATCTATCGTTTGTTCGAGGATGAACAAGCCAATTAAGCGTGGGGTAGTTGATTAGCGTAGATTTGTCCTTATTTTTGTTAGCTTTTTAGTTCTTTTTCTGTTTGTTTTTGGGTATAAGTTCGATGATATAAGCTTAATTCTGTATTATTATATTTCTAGCTTATTTTACTGTATTTTAATCATAATTAATGAAAATAGGTGATTATTTGTTATTTTTCACCTTTCAAGTAAGTAACCGGAAGATTTCAGCGCGTAAATAGATGAAGTTCGATGTTCAAAAGTGGAGAACGAGCTTTCTAGTGAACGAGTAGCAAAAAGATCGAGAAAATGAGACAGGCCCTTAGTAGCGTTGATCGACACAAGCATCGACGCTACGTCGATGCGGACCCCTGCACGCGACGGTCGACGCTCTATCGACGCCAAGCCGACGCAACTTGCAGTTCCGTCGATCCAAGAGTCCGTCGGTCGAAGCAAGGCCAACGCAACTTGCAGTTGCATCAATCTATGACCGTGTTAGTCAACGCCCCCACCCAGTCGACGTGATCCCTCAGGCATCGTCGACGCCGAGAGCCAGCACGCGTCGATCGACGCGACGTCGACGTGGCTACCCAGAAATGCATTTTTAGGTTTTCTTGTGCGCCAAGAAATGATATATCTATAAATACCCTTCATATTTCGTTTTTTGAGAAGAGACACGACTATCTACGAGCAGAGACTACTTCCTAGGGTTAGCCAACACAGAAAACAACGCATTTCTACACTCCTGAAATCAAGATTGAAAATTCAAGATCCTTACGCTCAAGAATCACTTTAAATCGAGATTTAGTTCCAAACTCCGAATTCGCTGGAGATTTTTACCGCTTTCAGTAGTTACAATAAGTACTCTAAACTCTTAGTTAATTTCGTAATTATTTTCCTAGTTAATTTCGTAGTTAAATTCTTAGTTAATTCTAGAACTAGTTTAATTAGTTTAATCATTTCATGCCTGGATATTGGATTAATTTAGTTTATTTATGCGATTTGATTTATGCTTAGTTATTCGTTTTTAGATTCTAATGATATAATTGTGTCGTGATAGTTAATTAAATTTATGTTCTTAGATTCGCTGCTTTTACTTCTTAGTTCTTAAGTTCGAATAGTTTAATTATTTCTTTGTAGTTGATAATCTAGTTTAATTAGTCTTAGTACAATTATTGATTTAGTTATAATGATCAATTCAAAATCTTTTAAAACCCCTAATGTACATATATTTTATGCTAGTTCGTAAATTGAGCAAAACATCTAAAGACCGAACAGTTATTTCCTCGAGAGAATCAACTTGAGTCAAACTCACCACCCTACAAGTTCCTCGTACTCTTGCGAGCAAACTTACGTGTTTTTAATTAAATATATTGAAAGGGGTGCCAAAAGTTTGGATCACAAAACGTGCGACAACTGCCAATGAACCGGCAACATAGGAAAGCGAGATGAGATGCCACAAGTGCCTAATCAAGTGGTAGAAATTTTTGATGTATGGGGAATAGATTTCATGGGACCTTTTCCTAAAAGTGAAGATTTTGAGTATATTCTAGAAGGAGTTGACTATGTATCCAAGTGGGTGGAAGCGATCCCCGCTCGAAGAGCAAACGCGGAGGTCGTTCTAAAACTCATAGAAGAAAATATTTTTAGTAGATTCGGAGTGCCAAAAACAATTATAAAAGTGATGGAGGGAGCCATTCTTGCAACCGAGCCTTTGAAAGGTTGATGACGAGATATGGAGTCCGGCACAAGGTAGCTGCACCGTACCACACTCAAAATTCTGAGCAAGTTGAAACAAGAAATCTTCAGCTGAACGCTATCCTCGAGAAAATGGTTAGACCAAGTCGGAAGGACTGGGCAATAAAACTTATTGACGCACTATGGGCTTATCGAACAACCTATAAAACAGTGCTTGGTATGAGTCCTTTCCGACTCGTCTATGGAAAAGTGTGCCATCTGCCTGTTGAAATAAAGTACCGAGCTATCTGGGCTATTCGCAAATTAAATATGACTTACAACAAAGCAGGCAAATATAGGAAATTGGAGTTGACCGAGCTTGAAGAGATTAGAAATGAATCTTATGATTATGCGTGGAGGCAAAAGAAGATAACGAAGATACGCCACGATCGAAGACTTGTTAATAAGCGACTGGAGGTAGGTAAATTAGCTTTAGTATATAATTCTCGATTGAAACTTTTTCTAGGAAAGCATAAGTCATGATGGAGTGGCCCGTTTGTGATCAAAGAAATCAATGAATTTTGAGTGGTCACTCTTTACGATGAAAAAAGAGATGTAACATTTCAAATCAACGGACACCAAGTAAAGCTATATCGTGACGGAGATACAACGAGTCAAGACCGTGAGGTGTTGAAGTTAGTGGACCCGCCTCCGGCTACAAATTAATTTCTAAAACTCGCGTCGAGGAAGCGATGTTAAAAGATGCGCTTCTTGGGAGGCAACCTAAGCACTTGTATCATTTTATTTCTTTTTAATTTTTTTCCTTAGGTTTATCTTATTTTATTTGCCGTAGTACATTTACGTGATGTTGATGTGCAGAATTAGTTAAAAATTCACCTAATTGGGAATCTAGCGGTTACCTAGCTGTAATCAATACCGCTAGCTCTTACCATTAGTATGCTGTCGTAACGACGATGATCAACCGCTGGACTACCGCTAGCTGGGAACAGAAGGGTGTAATGGTATAATTAGCGGTCTTTTACACTGTTAAGTCACCGCTGGGGAATAGCAGCAAATTTAACGGTATTATTAACGGTAACAATACCGCTATAGTAATCATTACCGGGACCGACTTTGCAAAATTTGGAAAGATTGGGGCTGCGATTTTTGGGTATTTTAATCCCAATAGGTAAGTAAATTCGTGGCAATATTTTGCACGAATTTTGGCTGGTTTTTAAGTCTAGATCTTTTACCTTAGGAGAGTTCTAATTTGACTAGGTAAGTTTAATATCTCCTACCTTAATTAAAACTGGGAAAAATCTAGGACTCCTATTTTCAAGAGCCAATAACCCCCATATAAACCACCCCTTATACACCCTATTTTTCACACATCCTCAAGTTCTTTACTTCTAAACCTCCCCACTCTACAAATTATCTCTACCAACACCATGAATAAAATTCCATAACCCTTCAACAACAACGAGCGTGGTTGGAATTGAAAGAAGGGAACACGAGGAAGCCATGGATAGAATACAAAGGGAACTAGAGAAGGCATAAGACATGATCAATGGTTTCCAAATATACAAGGTGCATACTACCCTCAAGATTAGTGCGTTGGAGGAAAGCTTGGAGAAGGCGGGAGAGGTGAATGCTGAGCTGTGGAACACGATCAATCAACATAAAGGGTCTAATAAGGAATTGAAGACGGAAAAATGTAGTATTGAACGTAGCCTCGACCAAGGTACCGACGAACCAAGGAAGCATGATGAAGTCATTGAGGAGTTACAAGATCAACTCTTGTGGCTAGAGGAGAAATTGGGAAGCTGACACCTCGCAACAAGAAACTCCTTTGGAACGAAGCTTCTTTTTCAAACGAAATTGCTACTTGGAAAAAGCGCTTAGAGGAGAAAGAGGCCGAATTGGTTGAAGAATCAAAGGATAGTCTCGAACTCCTACATGAGAACTATAAAATCCGAGGAGAGAAGTTTGCCCTTCAACGCCAAGTCAATTAATTGGAAGCCCGAATTCGCAATCTTGAAGAAAGCAATGTTGTGCACGAATGGAATATAAGATATTGGAAGCAACGTCTAGAAGAGGCTAACAATAAGACTGACGAGCTAGAGAACATGCACTACGGATCCCCTTAGACCTTTAGGACGTTTCCACAAGTTAATTATTTATGCAATATTTATGATTTTAATTAAGTTATTATCGAGTCATAGGATTGTTATCATATTCTATCTAGTTTATTTATCGCAATTTTATTTCAATTCCGTTGTCTAAGTATCTCGAGTCCACATTAATAAATTATTATTTTAATTACTTATGCTCCCTTAATGTTTGTATTTTTCTTTTTCTTTTATATTTGGGCATTTTTGATTTTCTTTTGAGATTGTGCTGTTTTCCATAGTTAACGGTCACTTAGTGGTATCCTTACCATTAGTATCGCCGTTACCCACCAGTAGGAATTCTAGAGGTATTGGCTAGCGGTTACACTTACCGCTACGCCTTACCGCTAACTTATTAAAAGCCATCCCGAAGTAAGTATAAATCGGAATTTTCTGGGGTTAGTCGTTATTCTCCAAACCTCTAGAGCCAGAGCACACCGCTGCGATTCCAAAGATTTACCGCTACCCAGACGCATCAAGAAAATACGAGCAATTTTGATCGAGTTAACCACTCCGAACACGCAACGGCGGAGCTTCTGCAATTTCCATTTTCTAACTTGGGATTTTTCAGGATTTGGGGGTAAGTGTGGCTGAACTTGAACTTTTGTGAACTGTCTCATTGGGATTGCAGGTGGATTAAGTAGTTGTTTTAGATTTCTGCACAAAATTTTCAGTTAGGAACGCCGATTTCAAATTCTAGAACCCGCTAGCGGTATCAGTAACGGTACTAGTGACCGCTAGCATATTGCTAAATAGTAGTAATAGCAGTAATGGTTAGGCTTACTGATAGGCCTTACCGCTAAGTATTCTGTCGGTTCAGATTTTCGATTATTGAGAGCCATTTCCGAGGTTGCATTCCGACCACATCTACAGCCGCATTTCGGCAAATATTTTGGTACTATTTCCTCTTCATTGAACAACGCTAGGAAGAATTTGCAACAGTCAATTGGCTCCCGGTTCAAGGTTTACAATGATGAGGTTGACCTCTATAATTCTTTGATTGGTCGAAAAATTGTGAATCTGGTGGTCATCGACGTCGATTATTGGATAAATTAGGTGGCCTAAAGCGATCCGTTCGCTAAGAAGTTTATTGGGTACATCAACAACCTCAACTGCATCCAAATGGCTCGGATACACGTCCCAACTTACGAACTAATGATGCTCGAGTTTTACACTTCTTTTGAAATCATGGCCGACAACACGTTGACATGTCGATTTGGGGGCCGAGAGTACAACATCACCCCTGAGATGATCCAGGTCATGTTTGGTTTTGAGCGCCGCATGATGCTCCGCGAGCGGGAGTTCTGGGTAGAGATTTTGTATCCGGGTAACGAGGGGAGGAGCCAATACTCCCTCACGATGGTGAAGGATAACGCGTTATACGCTGCGTATCAGTTTTTGGCCCGATGTGTGATCAGGAAGTAGGAGCCTACATTGATAAACAGGGATGAGCTATATGCCCTATGGTTTATAACGAAGGGGAAGCTCGTCCACGTATGCCTCAAGATCATTAAGTATCTGAAAAGCATGAAGAAGATCAGCAGCGAGCGACCGGTTCATCTGTCGCATGGGACTTTCATCACTAGCCTTCCCGAGGTGAGCGGGTACGCGTCGAGGGATTAAAACACCGCCCACGCTTATCAGGCACTGTCACTTTCGTGGCGTATGGTTTGAGTTTCCGGTCGACCAAGGGGAGAGAAATGGCCGGTGATGCGATTGTGGGAGTATGTTGAGGAAAGTGAAGAGGAAGAGGAGGACGAAGATGATGCTGCTGAGGACAACGACGAGGGTTAGGCTTGCGAGGAGAAGTGAGCGGCGGATGAGAGAGATGATGGGCATTATGGTGGGAATACTTTTGGTTCGACTGGAGAGTCATCGCAATGGGGTCGGCTAGAGTTCGATGCCTACTTGATTGATTGTAAGGAGTTCAATACAATGTCTATGGCCGACTCTCCGGTATTGAATACGACGCCCAGGCTTCCCGGATGGATGCACGTATCGCTTTTGAGGAGGATCGTGAAGCCAAAGAGAATGCTCGTTTGGCGGTTATGGAGGCGAGACGGGGACATCGAGAGGCTCAGTTAGCGCGTGATGAGGCTCACCGAGGTAGAGAGGCGAGCGAGGCCAACAGGGATATGATGACCGACTTTACGACTGACTTTGCCCGTTCTATAGGACAATGGCCTCCTGCTCCACCATCTGCTGATGATCCTTGGCAGTGAATTTCTGGAAATTTTTATTTATTTGCTGTTGAACACTATTTTTATTGTTTGTACTTTTTCTTTTTATTTTCTTTAATTTTTTATTTTTGGTATTTCGAAGTTTTTGTTTAAGGACAATTTCAATCATGAGAATCGAGATGACGGCCGATTGCACGACTTTGATATGAGCGACTCGACCTTTTTTTTTCAGGGAAGTTTTTCTTTTTCCCTTCCTCGTTTTGTTTTATTACTTATGGCAATCCGGAGATTGAAGAATTTTTGGGAGAGGAGGGTTGAGTAGGACTTGCAATGTGTTATTTGTGCAAAAAATTGAAATTTGAATTCTTTTGGCCTATAATAATGAGTAATTTCTCGTGTTTAACCACTATTTCTGCACTGAATTGTGTTTGACTGGCTTGCCTGTCAAAGTTGACTAAGTTTGATTTCAGGTTCTTGTCTTTTGAGCATGTATAAGTGCATAAATTCTTCAAAAATTATTATTTATATATTGTAAAATGGTACTTGGATGCAATTGGTTTCGCAAAACCTTAAAAGCAACGTCAATTCAAAATTTTTCGTGCAAAAGCCAGTGAGTAGCCTGTGAGTTTATTGTCATTAGCTTTGAACATGACGTTAAGGCACAGAAAAAAAAAAAAAACTTATTCCGGCCATATCCATAAATATTAGCCACTATAAATTCCTAATGAGCCAATCATAGACAAGTAATCAATTTCCTATAGCCATGAGTGTTTTTTTTAGTCTCCTACGATCATTAAAAGTGTGGGGTAGGAGTTAGTTACTTTTATTGGTTTTTTGTGTTTTGGAGATTTTATCAGGGATTTATGAAAAAAATTGTAATAAGTGTAAGGATCACCATCCTTAAAAAAAAAAAAGAGAAAAAAAAAAGGATGGTGAATCTTGTTGAGTCATTGCTTACGCTTATAAAGGCTTTTGTTTAGTATTGATTTTTCTTATGAATCCTAAATGTTAAAAGGCAATAGTTGAATTCGAAAGAAGAAGCATATCATGAGCTTCTATTTTGTTTAAGTGGTTCGAGCGAAGGTTGGTTTACGGTTTACGAGTTGAGAAATGGCCTATGTATAAAGGCTACGTTATGAGAGTTTAGTGAGATTTTATTTTGAAAGAGGTGAAGCACTTTGCTTCATGATTAGATTAGGTTGGGTGAGTTATTGATCATGTTAGATCATGAGTTAGCCACACGACTTATATACTCCATACCCGTCCAAAGAACCTACATTAGAACCCGAAAAGACCTTTTCCGATTCTTTGTTAGTTACACACTTAAACGCGATGGAGAAGTTTTTGATTTTCAGTTCTTGCTTATTGTGCTTTTATTTTGATGATTTGAGCGTAAACACGTCCCTATAAAAAAATTCTTGAGTTCTTGAGCATACACCCCTATATATTACCCTTTGTGAGGATGCATGAATTTGATTTTGGAGCGACAATGTAATAAGGGTGGAGTGTTTGAAGTTGCGTTATAATTATCTATATTTTTAAAATTATTAGATTGATGATGATTGTTGGTTAGATCTTATGGGTCTAGATCCTAGATTCATTTAGAACCATCAATTGGGTTTTCCCAATTGGTCGTGGAGACAAATCGAAGCTCTAGAACCCTTGTTTTGTTAATTCTTTTCAGAACCTTTGATTTTATTGTTCTTTGTTCATTCAATTTCTTGATTTTATGTGTTTAAATTAGGTTTTTTTTTTTTATTTCTTATTCGTGAAAAACAAAAACAAAAGGGACTTCTGAATCTAGTTTTCCTTGAGACACGACTTGAGTCAACTTATTGATTCGAGCTTTTGTGTGTGCCTACTTTATAAATAATTGTCAGAAATTTAATAGCTCGCCCGCAAGAGAACGGGATCGCGTGTAGGTTGGCAAGCTTAACTCGAGTCGTCTCTCAAGGACTGACGTTCGGAATTTTTAATGTTTGTTTAATCACAATATTTAACACGAGAACTTGTATAAATTGGTTTTTGAAAATTATAACTACGAGATTAAAAATCAATAACTAACTATCTTGAACTAATTAAATTAAACTAATTAACCAACTATAGTTAACTAGCATGGATTTAACTACGATTACGACTATCAAGCATATGAATTCTCAAGAACAAAACTAATTCTAAAATTCCCAAGCAATTGCATATCATAAACTAATTAACCAAGCATAAGCAATAAATGAACTAAGCATTAACAATCTCATCACCAAGTATGAACGAAGGTAAAACGCAGCAACTAATTAATTATTAAAAACGAAATCTAAAGTTCAAAGCTTCAGCGATTCAATGGTTCAAACGATTCTAATTATCAAATGGAAGCAATAAATACTTAATGACATAAATTAACTAAGAATTAATCTAAAAGAAATAACTAAAGTTTAGAGAACTTATTAATGTCTAAAAAGTGCTGAAAGATTACTGTAGATACGGACTACGAACAGTTGATCTTGGTCGATAAAATTGGAGCTTAAACAAACGTCTTCGTCTCTATGCTTCGGATCTTGGATCTTCGACGTAGATCTTGAAAATATATTGGAGGGTGTTGAAAATAGGTTTCTCAACCCTAGGTAAGTGTTTTGGGTCGTGGTTGTCTGTTTTATCCGAATTATGAAGGGTTTATATAGTTATTTCAAGACTTGGTGCACAAGAAACCCTAAAATCTGAATTCTGGGCCGTCGCATCGACGGTGCGTCGACTGACGCGTGCTGGTGCTCGGCGTCGGTACGGCCTGGGCGTGCGCGTCGACTGGGCGGGTGCATCGACTGGGTGCATCGACATCGACGCTTCAGCAAGTTGCGTTGACATCGGTGCATCGATATCGACGCTTCACCAAGTTGCGTCGACAGTGCGTTGATGCTGCGTCGACTGACGCGGATCATGGCTCGCGTATACGGGGCGTCGACGGTCGCGTCAGTCGACGCGACTGCGCGTCTATCTCCAATTCTCGATCTTTTTCTACTCGTTTCACCAGAAAACTTGTTCTTCACTTCTTTAACATCGAACCTCGTCTATTACGCGTTAAACTCTTCCGGTTACTTAGCTGTAAGGTGAAAAACAACGAAATATCACCTACTTGCATCAATTACGATCAAAATGCGGTAAAAGAAGCTTGAATTATAAAAATACGAGATTAAGCTTAAATCGTCCAACTTATACCAAAAACAATAAGAAAAATAAACTAAAATACTAATAAAAACCAAGACAAAACCGTGTTAATCAACTACCCCACGCTTTATTGGTTTATTCATCCTCGAACAAACGATAGATTCAAAGTATAACAAGAAAGAAAATCAGCTCAAGCAATGAGTCGTGCTATGCTACATACATAATTTTGAAAATATAGGTACAAATCACGCAACGTCAATCACTCGACAATTATTACATTATCACTCCAAAACAAAATCATGATTCCTCACGAAAGATAATATATAAGGGTGTTCGCTCAAAGCACTCAAGTATTTTCTTCATGGGACGTGTATACACTCAAATCATACAAATACAAGCACATAAAATAAGCACAGAAAATCAATCTCTTTTCAATCACAAATTAAGTGTGCTGTCAAAACTAAGAATCGGAAAAGGTCTTCGCGGGTTGTAATGTAAGGCTCTTTAGACGGGTATGGAATATATAAGTCGTGTGGCTAAATAACCCCCCAACTAATCTAATCACGAAGCAAGATGCTTCACCTCGTACAAAAGAAAAACCTCACTTAACACTTATATCGTAGTCTTTAACATAGGCTATAACTCAACTCGTAAATCGTAAAACTGACTTGAAGCTCAAAACCACCTTTTACAACTCAACTCTTTGCCTTTTAAACATTAGGCTTCATAACAAAATAATAAAATATAAGCCTTTATAAGCGCGTAGGCAATGATTATCACAATTCACCATCCTTCTTGTTTTCTCTTTCTTTTTCTCTTTTTTTTTTAAATCCCCTCGAATTCTGTTTTATGGGGTCTTTCTTTTTTCCTTTTTATTGAAGGACGGTGATCCTTTA
>BMAC01000165.1:333841-390826 GCA_014905375.1 Phtheirospermum japonicum
TCACGTAAAATCTAGCACTACAAACCCACGAAAAATTTTAAATTTGCACAAATTTCAACTATAATTCACACTCAACCATCCCCCCCTTAAAAATGTGGCAAACTCCTGATTGCCATAAATATAAAGAAAATAAAAGCAAGGGAGATAAGAAAACATCCCTGAAAAATCGATAGTTGAGTCTTTCCAAAATGTTTGTGCAATAATCCTTCGTCTTGAACTCGTGATTGGAATTGTATTGAATTAAAAGCGATTGTAGTCAATTGTGTTGCGCGCAAGTGCCCGGTGGCACATCATGTGGAATTGAATCGGCCGGATTGCTGTTCATCAAAAGGTTGCCGGATTGCAGCTAAATTGGGTCGGATTGCGACCTCGATCGGCGAAGATGAAATCGTAAAATCGGATTTCCTGCACATTAACAAACACATAAACGCACCACGACAATTGACACAATAAAAACAAAAATAAACTAAAAATCGAAATAAAAAGTAAAGAAAAACTAACGCTTGGGTTGCCTACCAAGAAGCGCAACATTTTACGTCACATGCTCGACGCGTTTGAATGATCAATACTCGACTTGCGGTGGATCACCTAACTCCACTATGTCACTCGCTTGAAACTCCTTCTCAAATGTTTCGTTGGGGTCCATAATCGCAAGGTCCACTCCAATGTCATGAAAATTAATACCAAATAGCTCGGCTACCACCTCCCTGCTAAGAAAATCATTGTCGTCCTCGACGTTCATCTCGTCCAAAACCGTTATGCTCTTAAGCTCTCGGACGCATGCATCTACCGGGTCAATGAACGAACATTCTTCTTCTTCCATCAATGGCGTAGGGCAATTATTCACATCTCGCAAAGAAAAAGTAACCGTCTCTCCCAAAACTGACATGCTCATCCTCCCCTTATTCACATCAATCACCGCATGGGAGGTAGATAAAAACGAACGACCTAAAAGAATAGTATGCCCCTTGTCCTCACTCGACATCTCTCCAACATCCAGCACTACGAAGTCTACCGGAATTATTAACTCTTCTACTTTCACCAAAATGTCTTCAATAATTCCCAATGGTTGACGAGTTGAACGATCCGCTAATTGGAGACACATCCTTGTCGGCTTCAATGGTCCTAAATCAAATTGCTTATAAAGGGAATGCGGCATCAAGTTAATTCCCGCGCCAAGATCAAGCATTCCGTGCGCTTGTTGCCCATTCTCCAATGTAATATTGACACAAAAGCTTTCAGGATCCTTCTCCTTCGTAGGCAGTGGTTGCTTGCATAGCGCACTCACCTCCTTCGTTATAGGAACGTACTTATTTGTCTCCGAATGTCTATGTCTTGTAGCAAGCTCCTTGAAGAACTTCACATATGCCGGCATCGTTTTGATCACATCCAAAAGAGGAAGGTTGATGTTGACGTTCTTCAGCAAGTTATAAAGCTCCATGAACTTCTTATTCTCCTTTGCCGGTTGTAGGCGACTTGGAAACGGAACTCTTTCATACTTCTTCTTAAGCTCTTCATCATTATTTTTGCTCGTAAGCTTCCCCTTCAACGCTTCTGGTACGTAAGGATTTGCAGTCTTATGTAGCTTGTCCATCGTCTTAGATTGACCTTCTTTTATCATCTCCATTTCACCTTCGTCTTCTATCTCTACTCCATTATCAACCACTTTTCCACTTCGTAGGACCTTGACGGCGGAGACTTGCTCCGTTTGACTCGGAAATTTGTCCTTTGACTTTTCCAATTTTGCAATGGAAACTGCAAATCCTTACGTACCGCATTCCTGAGGTCATTCACCTGATTGGGTAAACTTTCCATATTTTTCATCATGCTAGAGAGATCGTCTAGTCGTACGTTCACCTTCTCAAGTCCATCTCGATTTTTGAGCGTCTCGGCCACTTGATTTTGTTGCCAAACCAACAGTTGATCGTTCACTTAGGCCGAACTTGTCGTTTGAGTCTTGGTTGTTGTTGGTGGTGCTAAATATTTAGGGTCAGTTTGTTTGGGCATTGGCACATAGTTTGGACTCCCAGGACCATAATTCAAATTTGGATGATCGCGAATGCCATTAGTATAGGTAAACTATTGTCTCGAATTATTGGATTGCAAGTTTTCGATGGTGTTTACCTCGACGTCCCCTTCATCCTCGAAAATTACTTGACATGAATTTGCCCCATGTCCAAACGCTCCACATATTCCACATGTTTCATGGGAAGGTTGCGATTGTTGCGATTGTTGCTTCGTCATCATGCTCGTCAACAACTCCACTTGCTTTGTAAGTTTATCGATCTTGTCCTCCTCCGCTCGCACAACTGAAACCTCATTCACTCTAAGTTTTCAAGGCCTTGAACTTGTTTGCCTCGACTTATCACTTATTGATTCGAAAAGATCTTGTGTTTCCTCCGCGATTAAGCCCCCGAAATCTACTGCTCGTGTCTCCACTTGTTGCTGGAAATTTGGCAATAATCCTTCATAAAAGTAATTGTTGACCATTTCGTCATTGTTACCATGGTGTGGACATGCATTGAGAAGTTCCTTAAAATGATCCCACGCCTCGTGAAACAATTCGCCATCCAATTGCTCGAAGTTGGAAATTTCCCTCCTCAACTTTGTTGTCGTTGGGGCTGAGTAAAATCTTCCCACAAATTTCTTGTAAACCATTCCCCAATTCGTTAGGGAGTTAGGTTGTAATTGATTGAACCATCGTTTCGCTTTATCTTTCAGGGTACTAGGGAAGTATCTCATTCTAAGCTGTCCTTCACTGAGTCCTCGATCTTGAATCCCAGATAGTGCTATGTAAAATTCTTGAACGAACTCGAGTGGGTCTTCATTCGGCAAACCATAGAAGGAAGGTAGTCTATTCAAATCATCGGTCTTCAAGTTGTAGTTCCTAGCCGCTTGGCCTAAAACTATCGCTGAGCTATATGGTCCAATGGTTGGACATGCGAGGTCACCTTGCTTTCGTAGGTTTTGATATCGAGGAGCACGTCTTCCTCCATAATGTGCACGTCTTCCTCCAAAATCATCCTTATCCTCATAATAATTATCTTCATTAAACTCGTTCTCATACTCATATTCATTGTCCAGCGCATCGTCGTCTTCACCATCATAGTATTGCCGTCCTCCTCGTCTATCATGGAAATGGTTCGGTGCTCGCTCCCGATTAAAATTCTCATTGTGTTATTGGTTGTTTTGGGGCTGGGGCCCACCGTTACCAACTTGGTTGCGTAAAAACTCCTCGTTTGCACGAGCATTGTATGCTTGAGCTTCTGCTCGATTCCTAAAGTGCTGTGAACGATTGACTTGATTTCCTTGAATCACTGCTTGACGATTATCTTGGCCTTGGGGCTCCCCGTTGTTTGAATTATTGAGGAACTGGTTTCCTTCTTGATTCTCTTCGTTATTGATCCTTTGGTTGTTTCCATCGTTATGCGCTTGATTAGGATCAATAATCGATGGATCTTCTTCACGATTGTCGTCTTGTGGGTCTCCAAAGTTTAGATCATCGGTAGGTGGCATCCCATATGGTTGGTATCGTAGAGGGGTATTATTGTCATTTCCTTGCCCTCGGCCACCATTCGTTCGTCCTCCTTCTCTTCCTCCTGGTCCTCGGCCTCCAATAAGGGTAGTGTTTGACATGTTGGCCGAATTTGTACTACGATTAATTGCGTCGGGGGAATGAAAGAGTCTTCTCGGTCTCCCAACTCGTTCGATGTTGTCTATATATATAGCAAGTTCATTTCTAAGACTTCGACATCCTAGCATCAACAACAAACAACATCAACGCATCGAGTGGCAAACAAAACACCTTTATACAAATAAACGGAAAAGCATAAAATAACACGAACAAACATTATCAAAACCTATTTCAGTCCCCGGCAACGGCGCCAATTTTTTGATTCGAGCTTTTGTGTGTGCCTACTTTATAAATAATTGTCAGAAATTTAATAGCTCGCCCGCAAGAGAACGGGATCGCGTGTAGGTTGGCAAGCTTAACTCGAGTCGTCTCTCAAATACTGACGTTCAGAATTTTTAATGTTTGTTTAATCACAATGTTTAACACGAGAACTTGTATAAATTGGTTTTTGAAAATTATAACTACGAGATTAAAAAGCAATAACTAACTATCTTGAACTAATTAAATTAAACTAATTAACCAACTATAATTGACTAGCATGAATTTAACTACGATTACGACTATCAAGCATATGAATTCTCAAGAACAAAACTAATTCTAAAATTTCCAAGCAATTGCATATCATAAACTAATTAACCAAGCATAAGCAATAAATGAACTAAGCATGAAAAATCTCATCACCAAGCATGAACGAAGGTAAAACGCAGCAACTAATTAATTATTAAAAACGAAATCTAAAGTTCAAAGCTTCAGCGATTCAATGGTTCAAACGATTCTAATTATCAAACGGAAGCAATAAACACTTAAAAACATAAATTAACTAAGAATTAATCTAAAAGAAATAACTAAAGTTTAGAGAACTTATTAATGTCTAAAAAGTGCGGAAAGATTGCTGTAGATACGGACTACGAACAGTTGATCTTAGTCGATAAAATTGGAGCTTGAACGAATGTCTTCGTCTCTATGCTTCGGATCTTGGATCTTCGACGTAGATCTTGAAAATATATTGGAGGGTGTTGAAAATAGGTTTCTCAACCCTATGTAAGTATTTTGGGTCGTGGTTGTCTGTTTTATCCGAATTATGAAGGGTTTATATAGTTATTTCATGACTTGGTGCACAAGAAACCCTAAAATCCGAATTCTAGGCCATCGCGTTGACGGTGCATCGACGGTGCATTGACTGACGCGTGCTGGTGCTCAGCATCGGTGCGGCCTGGGCGTGCGCGTCGACTGGGCGGGTGCGTCGACATCGACACTTCAGCAAGTTGCGTCGACGTTGCGTCAACATCGACGCTTCAGCAAGTTGCGTCGACAGTGCGTCGACGATGCGTCGACTGAAGCGGATCATGGCTCACGTCGACGGGGCGTCGACGGTCGCGTCAGTCGATGCGACTGCGCGTCTGTCTCCAATTCTCGATCTTTTGCTACTCGTTTCACCGGAAAACTTATTCTTCACTTCTTGAACATCGAACCTCGTCTATTACGCATTAAACTCTTCCGGTTACTTAGCTGTAAGGTGAAAAACAATGAAATATCACCTACTTGCATCAATTACGATCAAAATGCGGTAAAACAAGCTGGAATTATAAAAATACGAGATTAAGCTTAAATCATCCAACTTATACCAAAAACAATAAGAAAAATAAACTAAAATACTAATAAAAACCAAGACAAAACCATGCTAATCACTTATCAACCTACACGTGATCTCGTACGCGAGCGAGCTTTTAAAATTTTGACAAATATTTATAAAGTAGGTACACAAAAGCTCGAATCAATACGGGACCCCTCCGGCAGGTCCAAACGGTAAGCCACCTTCTTTATTTTCTCCAGTATTGTGTAGGGTCCATAATATTTAGATGATAGCTTTAAGTTTTTTTTGATAGAAACATAGTTTTGGCAAAATGGTTGCAATTTTAGGAAAACCTTGTCCCTGACCTCAAATTTGCGTTCTTGTCTATGTCTGTCAGCATACATTTGCATTCTTTTGTTGTGCCTGAAGTAAGTTTTCCCGGATTACCCCTTTAGCTATTTCCCTTTGACGTAGCACCTGCTTAACCTCATCATTCTGAGTATTCAAATATTTCCCCATTGTTGTGAGGGGTGGGGCATAGAAATATAAAGCTTCAAATGGAGTTGTTTTCAAGCTAGTGTGGTAATTGGTATTATACCAATACTCTGCTAGGGGTACCATTTACTCCATCCTTTAGGGTTGTGGTGCACCATGCTTCTTAGGTAGCTTTCCAAACACTGATTGACCCTATCAGTCTGACCATCTGTCTAAGGGTGGCAAGCAGTGGACATGTTCAACTATACCCCCATAAGTCTAAACATCTCCTTCCAAAAAGAACTAGTGAAAACTTTGTCTCTGTCAGAAATAATATGCAGTGGCAACCCATGTATTTTGTAAATAGTATCTAGGAAGTGGGCAACCACAATTAGAGCAGTGTAAGGGTGTGATAAAGAAGAGAGATAGGCATATTTAGTCAGCCTATCAACCACCACTAATATGACGCTATCCCCCATTGACTTGGGTAATCCCTCAATGAAGTCCAAAGAAATATGGCTCCATGCTTGTTCAGGAATAGGCAATGGCTGCAGTAACCCTGGGTAGGCTCCATGGCCAGGCTTGTTCCTTTGACACACTTCACACTCTTTGACCCACAGAGTGATGTCACCCTTCATATTAAGCCAATAAAAATTTATTTTTGCTTTCATATATGTAACTTTCACCCCTGCATATCCCCCATATGCAGAGTTATGCATAACTGTTAGTAGTACCCTCCTTAGGTTCTGATCCTTGCCAACACATATCCTGCCTTTGTATCTGGTGAGGTCACCAATGAGGGTGTATTTAGGAAAAGCATTAGGGTTAATGGTATTAGATTCTATAACTTCCTGAAATGTATCATCATTTGTATAACTCTGTACCACCTCCTTCATCCAAGTAGGAGTGACAGTAGTGATGGCTAAGCATTTCTTATCAGCTGAGTCCCTCTTTGACAAAGCATCAACAACCTTTTTCTCTTGCCCCCTCTTGTAGTGTATTTCATAATCTAACCCTAATAGCTTGGTTATCCACTTCTGCTGGATTGGAGTGACAACCTTTTGATCCAGTAAGTACTTTAGAGCCTGGTGGTCAGTCCTTATTATAAACCTTTGCCCATATAGATAATGTTTCCACCTCTTCACAACCATTTGTACTGCCAAGAATTCTCTCTCATATACTGACAATGACTGATTCCTAGGACATAGCATTTTGCTCATGAAAGCTAAAGGCCTCCCCTCTTGCATCAAAGCTGCTCCCATCCCTTTACCACTTGTATCTGTTTCTAGCAGAAACTATTTAGTGAAGTCAGGTAAGCCAAAAATGGAGCAGTAATCATAGCTTTCTTGAGAGTGTCAAAGGCAATTTGGGCTTCTTCCCACCAACCAAACTTATCCTTCTTCAGGAGTTTGGTTAAGGTCCTGAATATGACCGCATACCCCTTAATAAACTTTCTATAGTACCCAGTCAATCCCAAGAACCCTCTGAGTTGTTTTAAGGTTTTGGGTATAGGCCAGGAAACCATGCTACTAATCTTCTCTAGGTCAGTGGATACCCCCTCTTGGGATATGATATGCCCTAAATATCCCACCTCTAGATTTCCAAAGCTACATTTTCTACCCTTAGCGTATAGATTGTTGTCTCTGAGTAACAGTCGTACGTCCTCGAGGTGTTTCAAATGATCATCCCAAGTCTTACTGTACACCAATATGTCATCAAAGAACACCAACACACTTTTTATGAGTTGTCTTCTGAATACTTGGTTCATGAGTGATTGAAAGGTAGCAGGAGAAATTCATAATGACCATTGTGAGTACTGAAAGCAGTTAGGAACCTATGCTCTTGTTTCATCAAAATTCGAGAATAGCCACTCCTTAGGTCAATCTTTGAAAAATACTTGGTGCCATGTAGTTCATCTAGCAATTCATCAATTACAGGAATAGGATATTCATGCTTGACAGTTAGTCCATTCAAATACCTGTAGTCAACACACAGTCTCCATGTAGCATCCTTCTTCCTAACAAATATCATAGGTGATGCAAAAGGGCTCTTACTATCCTGTATTATACCATCTTCTAGCATCTCCTTAACCATCTTCTCAGTCTCTTCCTTGTGATCATGTGTGGTCCTATAGGGATACTTGTGTTTAGGAACACTATTAAGTTTAAGAATAATCTGAAGTTCAATGCCCCTAACTGGGGGTAACCCTTTAGGCTCCTCAAATACATCTTGATACTTCTTTAACAGAGTGGACATCTCGGGTTTTGGCTTCTGATCCTTTTTATCCATGGTCATCCAATAAATCTCCTCAATCTGAGCACAATGTTCCTCATGCACCATTTTGTTAAGTCCTGAGATAAACCTGCGTTCTTTAGTAGATGTAATAGCCTGGATTTTGACCCTAATGTTCCCTAATGTGACTGTGAAGGCCATGTGAGCAGAGTCCAGTTCTATAGGGGTGCAAGATTTGAGCCAGTCTCCTCCCAAAATCAAATCATACCCCTCATTCTATAACAACCTCAAAGGATAGAAAAAGGAATGACCTTGCATTTCCCATTTGAAATCCTCTACACTTTGTGCACTTATCATCTTCTAACCATTTGTAACCTTAACTAGTATAGGCTTGACTGAGCTTAATTTACACCCCAACCTCTTTGTTGTCCCTTCTTGTGTAAAACTCAGAGTACTACCTGAGTCAATTAATATGTGTAGCTTGTGTTCACCCACTTGCTCCAGCACCCTCATTGTATTAATACCATCCTCCCCTGTGATAACATTAATAAAAATCTGCACCTCTTCCATCAATCCAAAGTTGTTAGGTGGATCTGGATCCTCAGTCTTTAAGTAGGAGAGTTCCTCTTCCTCTGTCATAATCATGTAGTTTACCCTAGTTTTGCATCTGTGCCCTGGTGTAAAATTTTCATCACAATTATAGCATAACCCTCTCTCCCTCCTAGCTTCCATCTCCCCGGTAGTTAAAATATTGTAGGGGATCTATGATTGAAATTAGAAACTTTCTTCCCATAGGTGGAGGTGTTTGTATTCTTTGGAATTGGATAGCTGGTATACTTAGCAACCCCCTTTATTTTCCTTGTGATATCATCTAGGGTAATTAATTATTTCCTACCCAAGTCTATGGTCTTTTGTAAATTAGTGGGTTCAAACATGGTGATAAAAGCTTGAACCTCCTCTGATAATCCACTGACAAAACTGGCTATAAAATACTCCTCTAAATACCCTTGATTTAGGAACAACATACAGGCCCTAAGTCCTTCAAACTTTTCAACATAATCCATGTATGAACTTGTGTGTTTAAGCTTATTGAACTCAACAATGACTTTGGTTTCCTTAAGATGTTCAAACGTGGCTGATATGATGTCTAAAAACTGTCCCCAAGATATTTCACCTTGATTGTTGCAAGAATTCTGGTACCACTGGGCTGCCTTACCCTCAAAATGCATGGCAGCTAGGGTAACTTTCTGTGAATCAGACATTAACGGCACCAATTTGAAATCCCATTACACCTTAAGATTCATGACCTGGATTGTGTTCCATCTAAATGGGGAAAATTAATTTTAGGTAGTGGATTTGTGGTGTGGGTACCTGGGTACTGAATCTGTGGTTTAGTTCTTGTTGTTGTATTTGACCTGTATCCCATATCTGTTGCAGGTGTAGAGATTGTCTTGCCCAAGATGGATTCCCCATCCACCTGATTTCTTCCTTTTTTTGGGTTCAACAGTTGCATCTGAATGGTGGCTAAAGCAATAGTGAGATGCTCCAGCTTGTTGGTAAGGTTTTGAGTTTGTTCCTGGATATCTGATCTTATGTGAGAGATCTAGGCTCTTATTTCTGAATTATTTTCTGATATTTGTTCCTGTAATTTCAGCTCTGAAGCTTCCTGTTTCTGGGATTCAGCTTGCAGCACTTGATCGAGGCGCTTTTGAGCTTCCTAGAGGTCTTTGAAGCGTGTGATTTTAGCCATGTCCGAGGATCGACGGCTCTGGTGCCAATTGTTAGGAATTTTCTTTTTTTGTATTTTTTTTGTAATTTTGTTGTGATTGATTTGCTAGATAGATAGAAAAAAGCTTAAGAAAGAAGCAGATGAGGATTTAGGGGAGAGAGAGAGAGATGAAAGATGCTGATTGTTATGTAACTGCTTGATTCTTTTTCGTACCATTCCTCCCTAATTTAACAACATGTAGTTTGGGACCAATAATTCAATTGCATAAATACCCTCTTAATAATACTATAACTTGGGCCTAATTTCTAACAAGTATTAAAATGCATTCAACCCTTTAGCATAAATTCGGCCCAACCGGTTGCTTTATCCAGCCTAGCCCCTGCAAGCCGACCCGTCTCATCACTGGACCCATTCCCGTTTAACCCTTTGCCCGATCCGCTTCCCTCATTAAACGAGTAGTTCGATTGCGACATCCCCAAGATCTTAGGGTTTCTTTCCAATCCTCCTTCTTCTCTAGATCGAATTAACCCTAGGGCCATGACACATGAGCAGTATTTAGATGTTATGGTTCGTTATAGATATATCATTAAAAGATTTGTGATGATGTTTAACATGAATTCAAGAATAATGACAAATTCTTGAAGTTCTTTGTTAACGTTTGTATGTTTTTTTTAGAGCTGCTATTTCTCTATTTTCTGAGTTCATCATTTTTTTCGTCAATGTACATACCCATCCTTTAATTTGGCATCTTGTTCATGGAGTGGCTGTCATTTATCCTGTCACATGAATATTTCTGCTTTTCCAGGTTGGTTATTTAGCAAACGCCTACATTTCTTTCGTAACTTCATAAACTTGCCTATTTTTGCTTGAATTTATTGCTTATCTTGATGGAAATTTCTCTTTCTGCAGGCAATTAATAATGTTACTAATTTAAGAGTTTCTCAAAATAATTATAATTGTTGTAAAAATAATTGCGTATGGAGAAACAAATGGTAAGCTTGTATATATCTTGATGATAGGGTTCAATTAGTGTTGGTAACCAATTGGATGACATTGAAATTTTCCAATCACCGGAAGTTTTCCTGTGATTCTTTTTGCAATTGACAATGCAATTCATGTTTTTTTTCACAAAGTTAAAAAGGTTTGCTTTTATTGCAATTTAGTTACAATTCATGATTCATTTTGCAATTAACTCTTTTTTGCATACATTTAACGAAGACGAATAAATTAAGGTTGTCAATGCAGCTGGAAGGAATTGTGATTGAGGCAAGGGAAATGCTTCTTAGATGTGCATCACATTGAGCAATGGACTTTCGTGTTTAATATAATTTTTTGTTTGTTTTTAAGATGTATATTTGAGGTCGGTGGGCTTCTGGACTTTTGCAAAAAAAAGAGTTTAATATTATTACATCCATTTTGGAGCAGATGAGAATGTTAGATCCTTAATCTAACATTGAAATTATATGTGAAATAATTATATGTTGTGGACTGGCAAATAAGGAAGTTCAGTTAAAAGTGATCAAATAAAGTTTGAGGTTTTGGGCTTTAATGTATCTAATAAGATGTGGGCCTTTAATGTGTAGATACTCAATGGGTTATCTATTTTATTGATGTGCTAAAATAGGTAAACCCTAGTAGACTCAAGTATATATATACATATATAAAAAGTATATAAGGGTTATGGTCTCTAGGTCATGCGTATCATTATCAACCGTTCTATTCCGCATCCCATCGTCAGAAGAGATCATACAGAGAAAGCTAAAGAGTTCTCTGAAAGGGTTGGATACGTGTTTCCCTAGAAGATCAAACCCAAAATTCAATCGCTTATGGATTCAGGTACACTCTGATGGTTCCTCGATTATAGTGATGGCTTTTGCTAAGATTATTATCTATCAAGTGGTATCAGAGTCGATCATATTGAGTTATTGAGAATTGAATTAATTTTCGATAATTAATTTTTTTTAGATTGATATTGTATTTGTTTTCGGATTATACCTGCATCTGCTTATGGATTCAATTCTTAAAATTTGAATTCAAATCGTCGTTTTGGGTATAAGATTTTAAAAAAATAGATCAAATGGATCCATTATTTATAGATCAGGTACACTTCCATTATTATTTTTTGTTTTATGGTATCAGGCCCCTCGTTAAGACGGTTGAGATTAAAGAAAAACTGAATTGGCCTAGTCTGTACACCACTCGAATGGGTCCAATACCTTTCATCTGAATAGGAATCTTAATTGTACTCTTATAGATTCGGTAATTTTAAAAAAAAAATTAGCATACCTACGATCATCAGAAGAATAAGATTTGATATATTTCAGACTTTATTGTTACGTTAGAATTTTCATTTTGGTCCCATTTACGGGTTAGTAAAATTTAGAATTTAAGAATTTAGTTTTGAGATTCAATTAAGGTTTATTTATAAATTAACCTCAAATAATAAATAAAATCCTAAATTTAATTTGGCCTTAGAGATTAAATTTTAAATTCAATTATTGGTATGATTTCATATATTTTGAGATATATTAATTGAAGCAACAATGTCACAAAAGTGACCTCTCTTGTGGAAATTAATTTATTTCAAGATAAAAAAGGTTGTGTGCATATAATTCATGTTTTTATTCATTGACCAAAAGGAATATTCATATTTATCATAATTACATGTGCAATTGCGGTAGTAAACGTGTGATGATTATTCAGTTTTGCATATGAGCAATGAATCGGCCAAATGGAAGACTCATTGTTTGATATGTTCTTATTATCAGTGTTTGATTACTGCGCCAAGATGTCAATTACAAGTTACTATCTTGTCAAAAAATATTTTGATGGGGTGTCGATATCTTGAGATGGGATTTATCTTTTATTTGAATTTATTATTATAATTCTAAGTTTATTCTATGTGAGCATGATATGTTTATTTTATTTGATTCATCTATATCTACTCCTGCTAATACTACTGCGAGCACCAGCTCTATTGCTATGCGAAATGGCACAAACTTTAAGTCATGTCAAAAGAATCTTTTAATAGTTCTCGAAGTCATGGATCTCGACCTTGTGATAAAAACTGATTCCCCACCACCTCTTACGGATAAAAGAACTATGGATAAAAAGAGGGACATGGAAAGGTGGGAGAAATCGAATCGCATGTGTATGATGATCATGAAGAAAGCCATTCTAGAAGCATTTAGGGGCATTCTGTCTGAGAAAATCACTACACCTAAAGAATTCCTTGCTAATATTGAGAAAATGTTTGTCAAGAATGAAAAAGATAAAATTGGTAAGCTCTTGACAAATCTAATATCAATGAGGTATGGAAGTAAAAGCAATATTGGGGTATACATTATGGAAATGTCTCATACTGCTTCAAAATTGTGAGCACTTAAGCTTGAACTCTATGAGGACTTGCTAGTGCATTTGGTTTTAATATATCTTTCGGGACATTTTAATCAGTTTAAGGTGAGCTATAATTGATAGAAAGAAAATTGGTCTCTGAATGAGTTCATCTCACACTGTGTCCAGGAAGAAAAAAGGTTGAAGCAAGATAGACTGAAAGTGCTAATATTGCCTCAACTTCTAAATTTAAGGGCAAAGGATTAAAGAGAGAGAAGGATAAGAAAGGTGCACACACAACATCACAAAAGAAACAACAAAAGTCACCTAGTGCATTAGACGGACCAGTTCTAGTACTTATACGGATTGTTTCTTATATGGAGGTGAAGGGCATAGGAAGAAATAGTGTACCAACTATCACACTTGGCGTGCTAAGAAAGGTATGCTTCTTAATTTGGTTTGTTCTAAGGTTAATTTAACTTCGGTTCCTAGACACACATGGTGGATAGATTCTGGTGCAACAACTCACACCAGTGTGTCTATGTAGGGTCGCCTCCATTATCGAAAGCCAAATGATGGTGAAAGATACATTTATGTGGGCAATGGCAAGACAGTTGAAGTTGAAGCAATAGGAAAATTTAGATTATTGTTAAAGAACTGATATTATTTGGGTCTTGATGAGATATTTATTGTTCCATCATTTAGACAAAATTTAATTTCTATTTCTGTTTTAGACAAATTTGGTTATTCTTGTTCATTTGGAAGTGGAGAATTTAGTATGTTTCATGATTCGAAATTGGTTGGTTCTGGTTCTTTATCGAGTTATGATAATCTTTACTCACTAGATATTATTGCTTCATTTAATGAATCTTTACATCTACACACACGAGGTGTGAAAAGGAAATTACCCAATGAAATTTTAGCTACGTTATGGCATAAGAGACTGGGTCATATTTCCAAATGGAGAATTGAAAGACTTATGTCTAACGAAATTCTCGATCCTTTAGATTTTACAAACTATGAGGTTTGTGTTAATTGTATTAAGAGAAAACAAACCAATAAAAGGAGATTTGTAGCCAACAGGACTTCAGACGTCATAGAACTTATACATACGGATATTTATGGCCCGTTTCCTACATTTGCATGGAATGGTCAATAATATATTATAACATTCATGGACGATTTTTTTTAGATATGGCTACATGTATCTCATTCATGAAAAGTCACAGTCATTGGACGTGTTCAAATCCTTGAAGGATGAAGTTGAGAATCAACTCAATAAAAGGATTAAAAGCATTAGATCTATCATGGTGGTGAGTACTATGGTAGATATGACGGATCAGGTGAACAACGTCCAGGACCATTTGCTAAATTACTAGATGAATGCGGTATCGACCCACAGTACACCATACCGGGTTCACCCACTATGAATGGTGTTGCTGAATGACGAAATAGAAAGATTAAAGATATGGTAAAGAGTATGATTAGTCAATATACCTTACCACAATCACTCTGGGGAGAAGCACTTAAGACTGCAGCATATATCCTTTACAGAGTTCCAGCTAAAGCAACTTATAAAACCCCTTACGAATTTTGGAATGGTAAAAAGCCCAGTCTAAAGCATTTGCATGTTTGGGGGTGTCAAGCTGAGGCTAGGCCTTATAGGCCTAATGAAAATAAACTGGATATAAGGACAGTTAGTTTTTATTTTGTTAGATATCCTGAAAGATCCACAAGGTACAAGTTTTATCATCCCACAACTAAAACTATTATTGAGACAGTAAATGCCCGGTTCTTTAGGGATGTTGAGTTTGCGGGGGGAGATAGAGTTAATGATTTTGTCTTTGAAGAGGAATATGTGAATATTCCCATGGGTGTTATTGGCATTGATCAGGATTTCATTCCTGACTCTGTTCAAGACACAAATCAAGACAATATCGGAGAACCTCATTCTACAAATTATTCCAAATCAACAAACTCTACAACTTCAAGAACCTATGCCATTAAGGATATCCACTAAGGAAAGAAGAAGTGCAATTTCAAATGATTACATTGCATTTCATAAATAAAATAAGACTGACATTGGAGTGATGGAAGATGATCTTATAAACTTACATCAAGCCATTGAAAGCTCAAGTTCTCAAAAGTGGATAGATGCCATGAATGAGGAGATTAAGTCCATGAGTAAAAATGACATATGGGAACTTGTCCCATTGCCAGAAGGTGCAAAACCCATTGGTTGAAAATTGATATTTAAGACCAAGAAGGATTCAGGAGGTAATTTGGAAAGATACAAATCACGTCTTCTTGGAAAGGAATTTACACAGAAAGAAGGCATCGATTATAAAGAGACTTTCTCTCCAATTTCTTTAAAAGACTATTTCAGGATTATAATAGCATTAGTGGAACATTTTGATCTTGAGTTGCATCAGATGGATGTAAAGACAGCGTTCCTCAATGGCGACATTGATGAAATAATTTATATGGTGCAACCTGAAAACTTTGTTTCAGGAGATTCAAAGAATATGGTTTGCAAATTTAAGAAACCCATCTATCGGCTCAAGAAGGCATCTAGAAAATGGTATTTCAAGTTTCATCAAGTGATTATCTCATTTGTTTTTGAGATGAATTTGGTCAATGATTGTGTATACCATAAGTTCTGTGGGAGCAAATTCATATTTTTGGTTTTGTATGTCGATGATATTTTGCTTGCCAGCAATGATATAGGCTTATTGCATGACACCAAGAGATTTCTAGCTAAGAACTTTGAGATGAAGGATATTGGTGATGCCTCTTTTGTATTAGGCATAGAAATACACCGAGATCGTTCTCGAGGTACTTTGGGATTATCACAAAAGAGCTATACTGAAAAGGTTCTTAAAAGGTATGGCATGCAGGACTATAAACCAGGAGATAACCTTGTGACTAAAGGAGACAAATTTAGTCTCGAACAGTGCCCTAAGAATAATTGGAGTAAAATGAAATGCAGAAGATTCCTTATGCTTCAGTAGTAGGGAGTCTAATGTATGATCAAGTATGTATGCGTCCGGATATTGCGTTCATTGTTGGGATGCTTGGCAGATATTTGAGCAAGCCAGGACTAAACCATTGAAAGTCAGCCAAATGGGTCTTGAGGTAATTGCAAAGAACAAAAGATTAAATGCTCAAATATCGGAGGTTAGATCAGATTGAAATAGTTGGATATTCTGATTCTGATCATGCTGGATGCCAAGATAGTATGAAATCTACATCAGGTTATGTATTCTTGTTAGCTCGGGGTTCTATATCTTGGAGGAGTACTAAACAGTCTATTATAGCCTCCTATACCATGGTAGCAGAATTTATAGCATGTTATGAGGCATCTAACCATAGAGTATGGCTCCGAAACTTTGTCACGGGGATGCGCATAGTAGATGGTATTGAAAACCCACTTAAGTTATTTTGTGACAATAAATCGGCAGTCTTGTATTCCAGTAACAATAGGAGCTCGACTAAGTCTAGGCATATTGACATCAAGTTTCAAGTTGTTAAAGAGAGAATTCAAAGTGAACAGTTGTCTATTGAACATATCGGTACAAACTCCATGATTGCGGATCCGCTTATAAAGGGATTGCCACCCAAAATGTTTCATGAGCATACTGCTAGTATGGGTGTCAAACTTCTTGAGGATATTTAGTTTTAGTGGGAGTTCTGTGATTATAATGTTCTCTTTTGTAGATATATTTTTCAATTACTTCAGTTTAAGGATATTTTGAGTTTATTTTCTATAGAAAATAAAGTTATTTGGTTGATTCACACTTTGATTTTAGTATATGGTTGATCTCACTAAGATTGTAAGGTGGACCAGTTGGAATAAGCATGTTACGATCACAATACGTGAAATTTCCATGCTACACATCCACATCATGATCCATGTCATCCAGTTGTGTTGACATATGTGACCATTGATGGGTCGAGTTACGATAATTGTAATGAAGGCCGCTTTGATGATATATTTATATGGCTGATGGACCAGATTGTATATAAATATATTTTGGTTATGACAACAAAGTTGAGCTCGTACGGTTATATTCTTACAATGTATAATTATAAGGTTACACATATAACCCAAGTGGGAGATTGTTGGATCCTTAATCCAACATTGGGCTTATATGTGAAATAATTATATGTTGTGGACTGTCAAATAAGGAAGCTCAGTTAAAAGGATCAAATAAAGTTTAAGGTATTGGACTTTAATGTATCTAATAGGATGTGGGCCTTTAATGTGTAGATACTCAATGTGTTATCTATTTAAATAATGAGATAAAATAGGTAAACCCTAGATGACTCAAGTATATAAGGGTTATGGTCCCTAGGTCATGCGTATCATTATCAACCATTTTATTCTGCATCCCATCGTTAGAAGAGATCGTACAGAGAAAGCTAAAGAGTTCTCTGAAAGGATTGGATACGTGTTGCCCTAGAAGATCAAACCCCAAATTCAATCGCTTGTGGATTCAGGTACGCTTCCGTTAACTAATTTATGATTCTTAATAATTCATTATGATGGATTATTGATTATAGCGATGAATTTCGCTAAGATTATTATCTATCAGAGAAATCCTTGGTTCTAATTTTCAGTTACTTTTTTTCTTCTCACTTTCCCAATTCATCATTTTTTGTTTCTTATGTTTTGGCTGATCTATACTTTTTTTTTTTGAGATCTTAGAGAAATTGTGGTCATATAATCATATAATTTTTTTAATGCTAACTTTTTTAAAGTTAAGTGTGGAGTGATGAAATGTTAAATAACTCAAGGGGAAAAATGTATTTGGATATATAATCCCTTTTTATATAGGTTAACAAACTCTTAATTTGAACACATATCTTAACTCCACCACAAATGCAATCAAAGGAAACAAACAACATATTATTTTATCTATACAATACTATCCTTAGAGAGAGAGAATAAACATATCATATCCCATTCTAGAAAACAAACACAACCTTGAATGATGGGGTAATGATCAACTTTTTTAACTTCATTTTCCTCATTTTCTTTCCTATGCCTCCCTCGATCAATTAAAGACACAAACTCAAAGAAATAATTTTGTCTCTTTTTTTCTTTCTAACGTCACCTTTGGCTACAAGATTTCATTAGACTCATGATAAAAATCCAACTGTTAGATTATTACAATATTCATAGTATAGACAGACAATTTCATAAGGTTCCAACGACACCTCCTGATAGATGATCAAAGTTCTAAATCAGTATCAAGACGCCAATGAAGTTTCTATTTGCTGCTAATTTTCTATGACTCACGCGACGGTGTAGTTGATCTTTGACAACTGATTTTCAGAAAACCACATGTCCAGATTTTATGTATGATATATCAATTTCTTATATTTTCACCAGCTTTGAAAGACCTCAATCAGTTTTAGGTTTTGATCCATGTTCAGTTATGATTTTGATCTCAAAATATTGATTAATTTTAATTAATTTTAGCATCTCTCAGTCTTTCCCTCTTTTCACCGTCTGGCCCACCGCGTCGGAGAGTTTGGAGGTCAGTGAGGCACCGTGGTGGATCTTTTTCTAGACTATGTGTGTATGTATTTTTGTATGAATATGGTGTTGTATATATGTGTGTGCAACGTGTTTATGTGTATGTTGTAGTGTGGGTTTATTGTGTGTATTGGTGATAGCTGATATTGTGATGGTTGTCGGATAGGGTTTGGGCTGACGAGGGGAGAGACGAAGGTAGAAGTTGGTTAAAGAAATTCTTGGGGTAGAAACTAAATGGATTAATAGTTCATGGGCTCTTTTAAGAATGAGGTAGAGTTTTGGACCCGATTAAAATTTATAGAAACTTCAGTTTGATCGACACAAGTTTCAATTTAGCCCTCAATAATTACCTTTTCATTATTCACGAATTGAACCCATGATTAGATTCTTTAAAATATCATATTAACCCACAAAACTTTTCAAAAGCTCTTGAAATCTTACTTTGACCCCAATTACTTTATTGATTTTCTAAAAACGTACAATTTCCTTATTTTCGAGCTGAAATGGGACAAATGACTTTCAAATGATTTTAATTCCAAATCATAACTTCACTATAACATTATCCTATGCAATGAGTATCCATAATTATAACTTTACCCTTTGAACTTCTAATTTCAAGAATCGAGGCTCGAACATCCTTATTATACTATTCTGCATCCAAGACTATTAGTTTCACTTTCAAGTGTCTTAAGGACTTATATATTCCTTTATTAAATGTTATTTTTATACTTTTACTAATTATATTATATTTTAGGCGACTACATAGGATTTTATTCGAAAGTGTCGAGACATTGCATATACTAGATCAGGAAACTCGTAAAGCCGCATTAGCAATATGCTTGATTCTCGCAAGAACTTCAATGAAGGTGAGTAAAATATTTATAACTGAAAAGTTTGAGATTTTCCAAATCATGATACACTTGTTTGCTTGAATATATTTATCCGTTTGTATGATCCTTTTGAAAATTAGCATTTTGAGGGAAAATACTCAAGTGTGCATTGATTTGCGTGATTTGTGATTGTGCGTGATCATAATTCTATTGCATTATTTTATATCAAATTTTGTTGTTCTCTTTATTGTGGTATTTCTTGTTATCATTTGTTATCATTTGATCTTGTTGGACATTATTTGATTTTCTTGTGATTCCTATTTGGTAGTATTATGATTTTTGACCAATTGTTACTGTTATTTGTCATCATTTGATACCATTTAATATGTGTGATATCGTTTGGTACTATCGAATATTATAATTGGATGTCTGTTATCGATTGATACGGTCAATTTTTAATGTCTATCAGGTACGAGTAGTTTGAGCAATTAATTGAACAAGTTGCCTGTGGTTTTTTCTTGACTACTTGTGGTGCCTATTCCTATTTTTCTTGGTTGGGTTAGAGACGACGACGAGAATTAGGTCATAGATTGGGTATATTATGGAATGTGTCCACCCTAGGTTTGAATCCCACAGCTGAAGGGACGTTGATCCTACTGGGAGGGATAAGGTGACTGAGGATTCGGTCTATTAGATTGTCACCTTTTATGGTGAGTAAAAACATGTGGGTCGATGTTTGATCAATATCGAATCCACATTTACGGAAGTTAATCTAGCTCAGGAGCTAAGTTCTACACGTGGAAGGTACCTCTAGAGTTCTTCAGGAGCTAAGTGCTACTTACAGGAGCCATGTCTAGAGTTCCGTAACTGGACACTCCCCAATCAGACCACTATTTTAGAACGAGACATATTTCCCTATTTGTTTCACAGTTAATTGTGCCTATTAATTATTTTTAAAATAAGTTAGTGTTACATGTTCATTATAAATGATCTAATTGAATAATTTCTTGGAGAAAACTATTATTTCAAAAAATTAAAAATACTTTAATTTCGATTAAAATACTGATGATATAATTTGATTGAGTCATATGTGTTGCTTGTGTGATTGACTAGATTATTGTTTCATACACAAAATTATCAATTTTATATTTTAGAATAAAAATTCTCTTTTTGTTTTTTTTTTCCTCACCGAGCTCTTTTAGCTCATGCTCTTTTTTGTTAAAACCAAACTCTCCAGATATCGACGTTAATGCGAATAGGTGAAGATTGACTCGTCGTCTAAGGTTTCATTTTATTGACTTCTTGTCATTGTGTTTTTATGTATATGAAAATGAATTGAAGGTGAGACTTTTATTTAATTCCTACATAATTAGAAAAAATTATTAATACGTATTTTTTTCTCTTGTACATAATTCTTTTCTCTCCAAATAAATAATTACTGATTTCAACTCTCACATCTTACTAAAAATCACATTTCAAATGAGATGAGATTGATGAAAACATTGAAGATTGCAGCAATATTTGTCTATAGGATCCCACGTTGGCATTTAGAGATTATTAACTATTCGTAAAATGATAAATTAGTTGATCCGAATAGAGATTAGAAATTTAGAATTTAATTTAAAGAGTTAGAATATATCTTTATCCTCAGATGACTTGTTCATTTTTTAAAATCATCCTCATATTACAGAGTCGTGAGTTATTATACCGTGGACCTGGGTGCACCTAGTAATTTAATTTATTATCGCATATAACTGACATATATCATCACATATGATTGGTACGAATCACCATATATAACTGATACATATCATCACAAATAATTCAAATTCTAAATTTAAAATCTAAAACTCTAAAATTAAAAAAATAAACTTAAAACAAAAAACTAAACCCTAAAAATAGAAAACTAAACCCCGAAATTGAATATTAAACTCTAAACACTAAATTGATATCACATATCATCACATATAACTGACACATATCATCACATATAACTGGTGAAATGATAAATTTTTGTCAGGACCTTAAAATGAAGAACTAAATATAAAAAATAGAAATTAAACCTTAAAATGAAAATGAAACCCTAAAAATTGAAAACAAACCCTAAAATATAAAACCAGATCTTAAAATAGAAAAGCAAACCTTAAAATCAAAATTTGTATAACATATCATCACGAATAACTATCATATATCATCACATATAACTATTATATATCATCACATATAATTGAATGATAACAAATTTTTACAAGGTGCACCCGGGTGCATGTAATAAATTGCCCCGAGTCGTTTAGAATTATGGTTTTCTATGATTTATATATATATATATATATATATATATATATATATGTATGTATGTATGTATGTATGTATGTATGTGTGTGTGTGTGTTTGTAATACTAGGCAAGATTTCCACATATGTAAAATAAAAGTAACTAGTAATATTATATGCTTTTGAAATTTAATTTTTTAGTATTTTCATTTAAAGAAGTATATTAGTGAGTGGATTCAATGGGTCCATTTCTTATAGTGAGTTCGTAGGGTTAATTCAGAATCATTAAATATATTAGATCAAATGGATATAAATTGTTTTGGGTGACAAATACATCTCTGTCTTTCATGTGCATCAATAGATTTTTAAATATGTACTAATTAACATTAGGGTCTGATTGGTTGAGATGATTTAAACAGCTGATAGCTAATGACCGATTTTAAAGTAGTGCTTGTTAAAGTAGTTGATTAAAGTAACTGATTGAAAATTAATTCACCAATATACACATTATTGAAAAACATAAAATATAAGAAAATAAAAAATAAATGAAATAAAATTATAATATTTAATAAAGATTTCCCAATGTATTTTTTCTAGAAATAAGACAAATACATGAAATATAATTAAAAAAAATTATAATAATAAGAAAAACTTATGACTAATAAATATATTTCCATAAAATATAAAGAAATATATTAGTTTATAAATAAGATATTTTTATAATATAGATAAAAAGGATTTTTCCCAATAAGGTAGGAGCTTATTAGAAAATTTTTGATTTGTAATTTTTTCTAAACAGAAGCTTATTAGGCAGAATAAGTTATTAGGAGCTTATTCTTGGTTCTTACCAAACAACCTAAAGATCTTATTGAGATGGAATAAGGTATAAGCACTTTCAAAAAGCTCAACCAAGCAGAGCCTTAAATGAACATTAATATTATTAATTAATATAAATTACATCATTTATATATCTCTCCCCCAATTAATAATTCTCTTCCATTGAATTCTATCTATAAGTCCCAAAAAATATAAATATTTCCAAAATAAATTACACCATATTATTCCTTACGACCAAAGGTTACCCATACCATTTTCGCAACAAATTTCTACATTTTAAAAGTTCGAATTGAAATTATTGCGAAAAAACAAATAAATAAATAAAAAAATCACTGCACATTTAGAAGTACGTTGATTCATAGTTAGAATGACAACTATATTTGCTTAATAAGTCATGTTTCTCCAAATCAGTTTCAACCAGTTTTATTGTACATTTAATAGTTTGTTAATGCACATTTACATGTCTAATGATGCATAATTAGTAGTACAAGTATACAATAATACGTGCTATACATTTATTATTTAATCATCCTACCGCCAATTTACATCCATCAGATCTAAACCTATCGAGTGACTAAAATTTGGCCCTACGGACTCATTTTAAGAATTGGACCCATTGGACCTAATTACTTTCTTCTAATTAAAAAAATCTAACTAAGAGAAGTATTACCGAATCCTGCCATTTGAATATAGATTTATTTTTAAAAAATAATTTTGTTAATCATAAATAGCGATACAATCTTCAGGAAAAGTCAAATAATTAATATATATTTTAATCAATATTAACAAAGTAGTATAATTTGGGCATAAATAAAATATATGTATGGAGACGCGTGTGATAAAAGCGTCTCCAAAGCGGGACGCGATTCTCACAAGAGTCCCACATTATTTTGGTTTATTCTGTCCAGAAAAAAAGTATTTTGGTGCAAAAAAGAAATTTTTGAGTTTGGGACGTTGTTGGCAACACCATCCCGGCCCAAAATGCAAGGAAAAAATTGAAAGAGGGACACCATTGCCACTGGCGTCCTGGGGTTAATGTGTTAAATAAAATTACAAAACAGGACGGTGGTGGCAACAATGTCCCCGACCAATTTGCCAAAAAAAAATGAAAGAGGGACGTTGTTGTCATTGGCGTCCCGAATTTGCAAAAAAGAAAAAAAGTCATTTATTTAAATTTATATTTTATATTATATAGTTTAATTATATGTCAAAATGTTAGGGTTTACGGGCAAAATAAATAAATAAGTATTTTTTGATCCAAGTGCGTACTACTAACAAGAAATTTTATTAAAAAAAAATTAGTAGATACAATATTATAATTGATTTGTTAATCTATTATTAACTACTAAAATTTAGAAACTAAATAATAAACAATACAATAATAAATAGTGTTAATAAAATAGTCTTAGTAAAGTCCCCCCATACCACACACACTTGGGTGAATGTCTATAAAAAAACTCATAGTTATGTCCACGCGGAAGGATTTGGTGTATTTGAGCCACCACACCCACTTTTACCTGGTCTATGTGGCCTTTGTGAGGTGGTTATGGTGGTTGGATTGGTACTGGTGTATTATCTTTTTCATCTTCCCCCTCTGTCGCGTCATCTTCTTCCTCCTGCTCAGTTGCAAATGTACCATATATCTCATTATCATGACTCACACTTTCAAATTGAATTGGTGTCGTATGGAGATGTGGTGGTGAAAATCCTATATGATTTTGAATTGTGAATTCCTGAAATCTGTAATCAGTTCTGTCTCAAGAAAATAGCTAAATGAGCGCCCTACGGTAGGAGGAGTACAAAACTCCACCCCAAATTGTCCGAAGCTAGGAACATAATCGTTTCCATCATGTGGATCGGGATATCTATGAGATGATGATGGACCGACCGTATCTAAATTGAAAGAGGGAAAAGTATTATTTTAATAGGGAAAATTGTATTTTCTGTCCTGTAAGTTTGACCCCTTTTAATTTTTGTCTTGTAAATATAGACGGTTCAAAAATTGTCCTGTATCTTTAAAATCTTCGCGTTTTATGTCCTCTAAATATAGGTGATTCGAAAATTGTCTTGTATCTTAAAAAATTCTCACGTTTTTTGTTCTCTAAATATTCGCATTTTATGGTCTTAGAGGACATAAAACGTGAAGATTTTTTAAAATACAGGACAATTTTCGAACCACCTATATTTATAGGACATAAAACGCAAAAATTTTAAAGATACAGGACAATTTTTGAACCATCTATATTTACAGGACAAAAATTAAAAGGGGTCAAACTTACAGGACAAAAATTGCGATTTTCCCATTTTAATATTTATCTTAAAATCTAATGTAAAAAAATGATCATTAATAGATAACCATAATACCATGTGCGAACATGGGTGCCCTATGACGAGATGATGAACTGAGTGTATTCCTTCTTCCAAGACCTGATTTCTGTACTATGCGTGTAGCTGAAGCATGCTCTCTCACCTCTCCACGAATGCAAAGTCATTGGTTCATCTCATCAATGACAGATTGAACCACATCATGCATACGATGGTAAGAGTCAAAATCTTGGTCTCTAACATCTGACGCAACACGTTCGAGTCGCTCATTCCAAGTACTCTACAAAAACACAAAGTTTAAATACAAATCTTAGAAACACGGACATGCATGGAGTGAGGAAGAAGTTATTAAGACTTACAATGTCATCTTGAACGCTGATGTCTGGTGGATGGTGTCCCCCCCTGTGTGTCTCTCCAAAGGAGAGATGAAAAGCGTATTTTCTTTTTACCAACAAAAATATCTGTGCATCGTACCCGCACCTCTAATAGATGGAGTGCCTTGTATTCTGGAATTGGCCCGCAAAGTCCATGCAGTACTCCAATCATGATGACGTACAATCTATTGAACATAATGATGATGTTCTCGAGAATGATTGTGCAACTCCTCTAGATTAATCGTGATGGCCTCTGGTATCTTTTGTCGTATACCGAAATGTCGGGTCACTCGATTACGAAACTTGACCTAGAAAATTGACCAAAATATGAGTAGACATTGGTTCAACCAATTCTGGCTTAGACATCCTGCAACTAAGACAGATATGTCATGTCCACTCATATCATACGGCTCTTATGTTCAATAAACATTTCAATAAGTAACAATAGTTTTGTTCATCTAAAATAAATAAATATTAATAAGTTAATTACCTCCGATTTGTGCAACCGATCAAGTGCCTCCCGAAAGACTCGCAATGTATTTATTGCACTCCGCGTATGTCTAAGCCATGCCATCCATGCAAACAAATATTAAAGATAATTTATTAAAATGGAAATGTACAAATATATGAGTATTACGTAACATGTTATACCTAGCACCATACGGTGTTATGGACAACGTGACGTCCTCGGCTACAAGATATATGCTTCCAAGATCAAGCATGGGCCACAAAGAATCTGGTCTAACGGTGGAAATTTAGGACCAGGCCCAAATTCTACAATATGTCCAGCGGATAACTAATCATCTTCCTCTCAGGATGTACATCATTACACCACTCACTATACAGACATGTCAACACAACACTACCCCAACTAATACTTGATGTCGTCTCATCATCCTCTAAATGACGTATGTATAGTACGACACGGCGTGCTGGTTGTTCTGGGTACTAACATACAACCAAGTAACAGCAGTGCAATCCCATGTGTGTACATCACATACTCGTCCTACGGTGTGTCATCATTTATTTGGTTGATTCTGAGATGCTTTCTCAACATTGTGAGCAATATACTAGTCTCACCCTTCATGTCCTGATTATAGTCAACTCATAAACCTAAGTAATGCTCAATATATTGCTCCCAGTAGTCCTTGGAATGCTGAACATCGTCGGATATCATCAGTGCTCCTTCGATCGGAAGACCCCAAATTATGAAAACACCCTCTAGTGTGACTGTCGCCTCTCTAACTGAAAAATGAAAAGTACGTGTCTTGCAGCGCCATCTCTCAACCAATGTTGTTATTAGATGGTTATCTAATTTGCTAATCGGTCTGCAATGAGAGACCTCATATAAGCCCCAACGATCCAATACAGCTAGAACTCGAGGATGCAAATATTTGTTCTCATCAACAAAATCCCAAAAGATATAAGATGCTGCAGGCTTCACTGTAAGAACCCCATCAATATGCCCACGTGCAACATCATTCGAATGATGTAAATGCTGCTGAGTTAAAATAGGACCATTATGTGGTGCAGCCATCTACAAATAAGTACATTAATCGATCAAACCAATATCAAACAAATGGTTACACGAGATAAATACTTTATTGATAACAAAATATATACAATCAAGAATACATTATTTCCCACAAATAGGTATTACTTAATGAATCCATACAATAGCTATCAATAATATAATGTAATGAATATAATACAAAAGAATAAGTAGTGTTAAACCACTTTAAGCACAAAAGCAATTGTAACATCAGACTAGAATCTTGAGTACGAATCCTGATGGAATAACTATCTTATTATATAGCATCAATACCTCGAACTCGAAAATCCACCGTGTTGTGATGGAATCGAACTTTTTGCAATTACTTTTTTATTATAGAAAAGTTCAACCGCAAGAGAAAGGAGCAATTGTAAGTGGAAAGCTTGACTCGAGCCAAATCTCTCGAGAAAGACTAATTGGAAGTAATTTTTGTGTTTGATTCACGAATTAAACAAGGAAAAAGCTATGCTAAACACGCAGTCGATTTTTGGTTTTTAAAGTTGTAATATCCAAGACGGTGATTTAAATGATGAGAAATATAATTTAAGACGTTTTAAAGATTATTAAAACAGGAGTTTAGGGCTCTAGAATCATCTCCACGATCAATTGGCATTTGATTGAACACTTAATCTACAAGTTAGGGTGTCAATCCCAAATTGTAAATCAAACACCCAACAATGCCAATTAATGGTTCTAAACTCATCTAATCACTAGACCCTAGAATTCTAACCAACACTCATCAAGAAATATTGTAATAGAAACTTAAAACAAGTATGATCATGATTAAATAGATAAAAAGCTTGGAAGAAATCAATAATGGAAAATGAATATTTAATTATTATCATACAAATTTATGAGGATCATACACCTAAAACCATGAGAAATTGTAAGAAAATCAACTACTAAAACAAGAACATCACAAACCCAACAAAAACTCATAATCAAAGCAAACAAAATTAGAATAATAAAAGAAAGGAAATGCAAAGCTTACTAATAAAAAATGGCAGGGTTCATCGTTCAAACTAGAAATTACACGAATTAAGATTAAGCTCATGTCCAAAATCCAAGTAATGCTCAGAATGGCCGAAAAATGACCTGGCCATCGATGCTGAAAAATGGCACCATCGATGGCGCGTCGATCGATGGCTGTGCTTCGCGAGTCCGAGTCGTGTTTTTGTCAAATCGAGATAGTTGTGATCTTTGTGAAAGCTCTTGGGCACGATCGATTACCCCAAAACAAGGAAAAGCAAAAGAACATAAAAATCTACAAAAAATAAGAGAGTAATATGAAAAATATTAAAAAAATGACAAAAGTTACGAAAATACAAAATAAGGAAATACGGGACATAATATGACTAAAATCCAACTAAAGCACAAAAAACAAAATACAAATATATACACAAATTACACAAAAATATGTACAAATATTTCACGTGCAAATGATATTGAGTCAAAATAGAACCATCATGTGGTGCAACCATCTAGAAGATAAATACATATAATTGATCAAAACAAATATCAAATAAATGGTTACACAAGATAAATACTTTATTGATATCAAAACACATACAATCAAGAAAAATATTATTTCCCATAGATAGGTATTACTTAATGAATCCATACCATAGCCGTCATTAATAAAATGTACATAACATAATACAAAAGAATAAGTAGTGTCAAACTACTGTAAGCACAAAAGAAATTGCAACATCAGACTAGAATCTTGAATATGAATACTGATGGAATAACTATGTTATTATCTAGCATCAATGCCTCGAATTCAAAAATCCACCGTGTTGTAATGTGTTGGCCAACTCTTGCGTCTAGCATCAATGCCTCGAACTCAAAAATCCACCGTGTTGTGATGTGTTGGCCACCTCTTGCGTACAATATTGTTGTTTGGCTTGTATTTATGGTTGGTCTATTTCATTGTGGATTCTAGTGCTCCTAAGTATCCCAATAGTTCTAGCCCTCCTTGTGTTTGGATCATGAACCAATTCGAAACTTACTTCCTTCTAGTCTTCCGCATCAGGTAATGGTTCAAAAGCCCCAACTGAGTATGTACGAAGGTACACGACATTACTATAGTAATGTTGCATGTAAGCTACAGGATCCACTCTAAAAGTGATGCATTCTCGGATTTCATGAGAGCACTACATGTCACTACTCAACCATTTACCACGGGAGCATTCTACATTCGACAAGGACACCCGAAAGTTTGACCACGAACAGATCCATCAACCCGTGTGGAAAGGGATGTTTGTGCCGCCAATTATATACTGTAATATGGTAAGATATCCCGGCCTGCTGTCTTTCTCTAAATATAATATATATTCTATTAGGCCAAGTTCTTTATCTTTGCTCAACACTTGTCGCATCTTCCAAGCATTCATAAAAAATTGTGTAGTTCGAGAAAATATGATTTGGACGAGGGTAGTTATCGGAAGTGGTCTAGCATGTTTTAGTAATCCGTTGATGCACTCAGACATGTTGGTCGTCATGATCCCACATCGCCAACTTCTATCGTGGCTCAATATCCACTTACTCTTATCAATGACATCCAAGTATGCAAATGCTTCTGGATCCCGAAGTTTAATTTGCTCCATTATTTTATGAAAAGGCGAAACTCTGGGTTCAGATACAACTTTGTAACACATATCTTTCAGCTTCACAGACTTGAATTACTTATTGAAGTTAGAAGATATATGTCATAAACAAAAACAATTGTATCCAATAGGTGGCATGAACGCTTGAACTTGTTGAACTGTACTAAGTAGTCCAGCATGTCGGTCAGATATAAGACAAACTCCTTCCATATCGCGAACACTATATTTTGCAACCATGTGAATGAACCAATGCCACGAGTTGTAACTCTCTGAATCAACATTTGCATAAGCTAGTGGAATGACATGTTGGTTTACATCAAGTGCGCATGTCATCAACAACGTGTGCTTGTACCTTCCAGACAAAAAAGTTCCATCAATGCTTATGAATTTGCAACAATATCTAAAAGCCTCGATAAAAGGTCTGAATGCCCAAAACACAAATCTTAACATAGGTACTCCTGAATATTTATGTAACCACTTGACCACTGTCCTTGGGTTGTACGTCTGCAAGGCCTCATGTATTTGATAAATGTTGAACTGAGCTCTCCCACGTCCCATACACATTTTCACGCGCCCGTCACAAATCTTGTTGTGCCTTGTGATATGACACTTTATAACTATATTCTTGTTCCATGGAAAACTGGATATGCAAGGCGTTGTATATCGGACCTCTCTCGGCCTAATTGGTTATGAGCATAGCACTTATATTTTTAAACAAATTGGGGTAATCTTCACGTGTACAAGATGAAAGACCTAGCTAAAACTATATATTTTGTCAAGAAAACATGAAAAAAAAACAGTAATTAATAAGAAAAGAAATTATGAATAAAGATACATGCATATATATGGAGTTTTCAGGTAAATTAATTTTTGTTTCTTGGTTAGTTTTTTTATTGAGTTCTTAATTCAATTGTGCAGCGGTAGAGAATGGATCGAAGTTGGATGTATGGTAAACGTAATACACTTGAATATATTCAAGGGGTTGAAAGTTTTCTTAGATTTGCTGTGGAGAATAAAGTTAAGTCTGCTTGGGAAATGATTGTGTGTCCTTATGTTGATTGCAAAAATCTGAAAAAATTTCGGACTATGGACCAAGTGAAGAGCTATTTGATATGTCGTGGTTTTAAAGAAGGTTATTCACGATGGATATGGCATGGTGAAACTTTGCCTCCGACTGATAATACAGATCACTCGACAGCTCCGTCTACGTATGATACTTGTGATAGTGATACAGATACCGACGAGGATGTAGACAGTGATCGATTAGATGAAATGTTGCATGATATAGGAGGTGATATCAATAATGTTTCTGCGTTTGGAAGATTATCTATTAATGCAGGGAAACCGTTGTACCCTAACTGTACCAAGTTTACAAAGTTATCGTTCATGCTTAATCTATATAACTAAAAGGCGAAGAGTGGATGGAGTGATGTGAGTTTCTCGGGGTTACTAGAGCTTCTAAAAGATGCGTTTCCTGATGATAACGAGCTTCCCACTTCAACCTACGAGGCAAAAAAAATGTTGTGCCCGTTGGGTCTGGAGATCGAGAGGATACATGCATGTCCAAATGATTGCGTATTGTATCAGAATGAATTGAAGGATTTGAGGGAGTGCCCAAAATGCAGGGATTCGCGCAATAAAAAAACAGGCAGTGATGATGGTGGGCTTGTACATAAAAAAGGACCTCCGGCCAAGGTGTTGTACTATCTTCCGATTATTCCTTGATTCAAACGGTTGTTTTCAAATGCTAAGGAAGCGAAGAATTTGCAGTGGTATGCTGAATGAAGGAAGAAGGATGGAAAACTAAGATATCCATCCGATTCTTCGCAATGGAGAAACATTGATAGTAAGTTTCCAAAATTTGGTAGTGAGAAGAGAAATCTTCGGCCTGGACTGTGCACGGATGGAATGAACCCACATGGAAACATGAGGTTCTATTTCTCAATCTTTCTGACTTTCTCCTACGCCTATGAAAGTTCATCCATAAACAGTAACCCAAGCGCAAAGGCGACCTTTGACAGAATAAGAAGACAGATTAACCTTGCTATACGAAAGACCGGCGGTGATGGCGGTTCGGCCTGTGGTGATAAAATAGGAGCATTTGGTGGGTTTAAGATAGAATCATTCTGCACAGCCAGTTCTTTGGCTTCCCTTTCCTCCCTCTCTACTATCGCTCGCCCGTCCTATTCCGGACATAGCAGGTCACCCTAGCTGTCACAAGCAGGAAAGTCAGATTGAGTTCGTGGTCATAGTACTTGGCCGGTTCTGTTAACAATTTATAATCTTCCTCCTTGGCTACATCATGCTGTCTTTGTTGATATTCGTTCCTAAACAACCAAAGAATGACATAGATGTGTACTTGGCACCTTGAGCCGAACTATTGTGTTCCTTTCAAAATTAATTACCGGTTAACCAGCACACGTCTACGTTTGAAAAAGGTTTAAGTTCGCCCGCAAGAGAATGGGGTCACTTGTAGACTGGTGAGTTAACTCGGGTCGATCATTCGAGTAATGGGAATCGGATTTAACGATGCTTATTATAATAATATTACAAGTTTATCTAAAACACACGGTCAATTGGAGTTTTGAAAATGATTCTAATTCAATAAATTAAAAAGCGAACTCTTCTTGTCTCGAGGGCGTCAACCTCTCGACAAGTTATGAGAAAAGCGACTATTGTAATTCAAATTCAAACTATTAGACATAATTCTAGCGATTGTAAATAACGATTACGACTATCAATCAAGTCACTACCAATTCTATCACCACACAACATACTAAGTCATTTCAAATACCAAACAAGTTCTAAAATAATTCAAATACTTAAGATGCTTCAAGAGAGTAACTAAATCAATCCCAACTTGATTCTCAATACAAAACAATTGTTCATCCAACATCAATTCCCAAAACACGATAAAAAAACTATGAATAAGCAATACTCTAAATAGCGATCAACGAAAACATCACCCAACATCTTTTCCAACTATTCATAACAAATGCCAAATTAAACGATTACGAAAATGTCAAAGCTACGAGTTCAGAACTTACTAATCATTGAACTATTTTCAACGCGCGAAGATGATGAACGAGTGCACTCCAAGAAGTATGTAGAATCCCGAGGCTTATCACGAACCTAGAATCTTAGTGAAGAACGTTGGCTGCTGCGAATCGAACCTTGATACGGCGTCGTATGGATTTATACTAGAAGTGTGAGAGAGATGTCATATCTCTCAACCTTTTTGGTGTTCTAGGGTGTATCTAGCCTCCAAAAGGTCTCCCCGGTGGAATTCCTAAAATCCTAGCCTCCTCTGCATTTTTAAACAGCCTTCGGCCATTTCATAACCGAAAATTTTCAAAAATTTACATGCGTAACGTACTTGTCCAATAGAACGAAGGTATTGTCCGATCGAACAAAGGCTACTGTCCACTGCTTCGATCGGTGTGTCAATTCATTCGGCCGGTGTGCTCGTCATCAGTTAGTCCGATCGGAGACATATACTGTCCGATAAGTGAGTGTCCTTAAGGGCTACTTTTGAGCATCGCTTCTTCTATCTTTGTGCCTTGGATCCACCGGACGCTCTAGATGTATGAGAAAAATACAGAATCACTCTCATTTGGACCGATTAATGATCAACAAGTCAGAAAGTTAAGTAAAGAAATGAAATATGCAAAATGATACAAATGAACCTACACTTAACCCGAAAAAGAGAATAAAAGGACTAAAACAAGACTTGATTATGTACAGATTCGTAAAAAAAATGTACGAGTCACACCTCTTCTTGAGGATTTGAAAAATATTATGCAACGAGGGTGTGACCGTCTTTGATGCTTATACTCAAACAAATTTCACCTTAAGAGCCATGATATTTTGCACGATCAATGATTTCCAGACTATGGTAACTTGTCAGGTTATGAAAATAAAGGAGCTAAGGCATGCCCCATTTGTAAAGATGTGACAAGTAGTATTTGGCTGGAAAATGGGAGAAAAAATGTGTACATGGATACCAGGGCCTTTCTCCCAAGTCAGCATCCTTATAGAAAAAAAAAAAGAAGATTTTCAATGGAAAAACTCTGGACCGAGTTGCTAGATCGCCATTATCCGGACAAGCAATTTATGATCGTGTTAAAGATATTGATGTTGATTTCGGCAAATTTCTATAAATGTATCAACGGGTGGTTGGAATAAGAAATCCATATTTTGGGGTCTACCATACTGGGAACATATTTTGGTTATACATCGTATAGATGTGATGCATGTTGAAAAGAATGTATGTGACAGTGTTATTGGAACATTATTAAACATTCCGGGTAAGACGAAAGATGGTATTAACTCTAGACAAGACTTGGTGGAAATGGGGATCCGGGAGAAGTTAGCACCGAAAATGACTGACAAGCGAACTTATTACCTACCTCCAGCTTGTTATACCATGTCAAAACAAGAGAAAATCAGTTTTTGTGAGTGTTTGTATAAAATCAAGGTTCCTTCTGGTTATTCTTCGAATATTAAAAAGCTCGTTTCAATGAAGGACCTGAAATTGATTGGTATGAAATCTCACAATTGTCATTTCTTAATGCAGCACATACTACCAGTTGCAATTCGAGGCTCATTACTAATAGATGTTTGCCATACCATAACAATGCTTTGTCGTTTTTTCAATGCAATTTATAGTAAAGTTATTGACCCTGAGATATTAGATGATTTGCAGGCCGAAGTTGTTAAAACTTTATGCGAGTTTGAAATGTTTTTTCCTCCATCGTTTTTTGACATTATGGTTCACTTAATTGTCCACTTAGTTTGAGAGGTTAAGTTGTGTGGGCCGGTTGTCTTGAGGTATGATCGAAGATTTATCGACGCTCTAGAAATCGTCTCCGCAATAGTACGGAGTCGACTGTAGATGCGGTGAGTTGTCCCGAGTCGTGTCTCTCGAGGATGGATGTGATCGGCTTTCGGTTTTCTTTATCGTTCTTATCGTCGGTTCGATTAAGCTAATTTAACCTAAGAAAGCGATAGTCATTGTTCGGTTTCTATAACTAAGAATGAAATTGAAAATTAAGATTAAAAACATGAAAATCTCTTAAAGGAAATTAAAGCTTATATTAAAAACGATCAATTTAAATAATTAACTTATTAAAACTTAATAATTTTAAATTAGGGAAATGGAGGGAAAATCAAAGTCAACTTATTTGAATAAGTCAACATAAATACTTAGCATTGATTAAGGGTTTAAAAAGGAATATCTTAATAAACTTTTACTAACTTAGAAATTGATTATAACTTTGTAACTTAAAAGCATAAGTTCAAAAGCTAGAAAGCTAGAAAATGAAATTGAAAGTTTGAAAAGCAAAAGAGCCACTAAACTATGATCCAAAAGCACAACACAATATTAAAAAGAAATAACATGGAAATGAAACTAGATTATAGAAGGATATTACCAAATGTATGTGATTACAAAAGCTTGAAGGAGGAAAKCTTGAAAGCTGAATGATTCTTCACAAAAGATAGCTAAAACAAAGCTTGATCACTAACTAGCTAAGATCTAAACTTAACTAATCTATCTCTAATTATTAGAATTTATGGAAATTAAAAATAAGCAAAAAGATGAAAAAGTGCTTTTTCTGGTTTTTGGAGGAGCTTCCTGGGGAAGAAGGCCTCTGGACAAGTTGTTATATTGAAATGACGTCTGATTACTTATTTCTTCAAAATTGCTGCTTTTCAGTCGATCGACTGAAAAGGCAGTCGATCGATCATGTCGGCAGTCGATCGACTGCGATGTCAAAACGGCCTGAAGCCCTGGAATTCGGTCGATCTTCGGAGGACCCAGTCGATCGACAGCAGTTGATCGGCCAAGTAGGCAGTCGATCGACTGCAATGTCCAAAATGCAAAAAGTCGCTGGAATTCAGTCAATTTTGGGGGTTCAGTCGATCGACCATATATGCAGTCGATCGACTGAACATCCAGTCGGTCGACTGAATTCCAGCGCCCGGCTCGATTTCTCGTTCTTTTCATGTCCACCGGTTTATCGAACCTCGTTCGTTGCGCTTCCTTGCTTTGTCCGTCCATTCCCGAGTCGAGTATCAACGATCCCAAACGAGTGTGGGCCCTGCTTGGACGTCCTACGGCCAAGAAAAATGGAAAAGTGAAAAACTACGAAAATTACTAATAAAACGTACAAAAACTAAGAAAATCTAGAAATACGAAAAACGGCCAACCCGACTCCTAAAACAACAAAAAGCAAGCGAAAAACACGCAATGTGAAACAAAAACGGTAATGAAAATATGTAAAAAAAAGATGCAAATCAACCACCCCACACTTAGAACGGTTGCTTGTCCTCAAGCAAAACTAACGTATATTTACAGAACTACCCCCGACCAACCCCAGGCTAATGCACACAAAAAAAATAATTCGAGACGTCGTATGCTACGTTGTTTGTTAGCTTTTGCTAAAAGGACGACAATGTGATTTGCTAAGGAAATTTAGATCGACTTCCGAAACCTAAAAGGACTTAAACAATCCAACAAGTCGATCTCCCCGTCCTTGCCCCGGCTAAGGTCTATCCACGCTCGAACCGTTAATCGACTCCCGACTAGCCAAGATCATCAACACCTCTCTTTACAAAAGTATACTAAAAATCGAAACAAATGGAAAAATGTGCTACACAATAAGTTCAAGGATTTATAACGTATCCTTGTTTATTCATCTCTTTTCGTATTTTTCTTTTCTTTTTTTTTCTTTTTTTTTCTTTTTTTTATGTACCGTAGACGTGAGGTACTTGCATAATAATGTGAAAATACGAGGCTATCAAATGACTCCGATAATTTGTTGCTACTAGCAACTTTCGAATTTTTCGATCGAGCACGTGGAGCAATTGATGACTCCAATTTACAAACAAAAACCTATAGAGAGTSTTTAATGACGAGGGCTAGTCGAGGCACTAGTTCCAAACGAGCACAAGGATAGCACGAAGCTAAAACCGAACGGGGATCCCAACAAGTTAAACCACCTAAATCCACTAAATTCGATCGAAAATCTAAACATCTTAACAAATCATCAAAAACCGCGTCACTTCGCCAAGGGTCCAAGCAACAAAAKCACACACGTTTCTCAAACTAAAACAAGCAAGCACACGACGAAATTAAAAACCTAGGACGATTCTAACCACCCCACACTTAAAAACCGAGCAATGTCCCCATTGCGTAACTAAGCTAATAAAAGCGGTAAAAAGTTGTAGGGTAAAGAAAACGCCTCTATCTCCGGGCTCGTGTCGTCGTGGTTGTGCAAAGGTCGTTGTCGGGAACCGAGGTAAGTAACAAGATATCTACATGGTTAGGAAAGGTGGAAAAACGTGCACAATGAACTATGTACAAAAACGAAAATATTCTGGTTTTTGAATTTTTCATTTTGTTTGGATTTATTTAATATATATATATATATATATATATATATATATATATATATATATATATATATATATTTTATTTATTTTTATTTATTTTGCATTTTGAGAATAAAAGCGAAGATTAGGGTTCGTTGGGCAGTCGGTCGACTGCCCCATTCAGTCGATCGACCGCAGTCGATCGACTGTCGGCTGTCGATCGGCTGCTTATGCCAAAAGTTCAGAATTGCCTGGAATCCAGACGATGTTGAACCACCAGTCGATTGGGCAGTCAATCGACTACATACCAGTCGATCGACTGCATTTCAGCAGCCAACCTCCATTTTTGATCCTCTTTTGTCCCAAGACTCCATGGCTGAACCTACACAAACCCAAAAACTCCATTAACACTATTTAAAGATAATATATACACTACATCAAAAGAAAAACAAGAAGAGGGTTAGAAATTCGTGGGTTGCCTCCCACGTAGCGTGTTTGGTTTACGTCGTTCGCTCGACGATTATACGAAAATGTTATCCAGGATCCAAGAACAGGTGACGATCATGCCACGCCTTGGTGTTCTCGAGTAGACACACCGGGTGATCAGAATCACCAAGGCGGGCGCATCGGGCAAGCTGGAAGACCGAGATATCAAGAACATGGGCTTTCTTCGGTGGTCGTAAGCGTGAGTAGTCGATCACCCAGACGTGATTATCCCAAAATGGGTCGGCGTGCTTCTCCGTTTCCCCAACCGTCATCTCCTTTCTCTCGACTTTAGAAATAGTCGTGGTCGGGCACGAGAGAGTAGGACCCAGCACATCTTTCTCGTCCTCTTCCACCTCCTCTTGTTCAAGTGGTAATAAAACCTCGGGTGGTGGCAAACGAGGCTCGATTAACTCCACATCCTCCAAGGCTGGCACAACTACTTCTTCCTCGACTAAAGCAGGTAAGCTCGACAATCCAAGTGCCATCGTAGGCCCCGAAGATAACACCTCCTCACTTTCCACTACAACCTCTTCACAATACCCGAGAGGGGTGACGTTGTTTTCCGAACCATTCTCCTCGTTCTTTATATCTACCTCATAGCGCTCACTTTCCGAAAGATTATCAAATCTCGAATTATCATCAACGACCATGGGCACCGCCTCATCAAAGAAGGGAATCTCGTCGAGGCACGGTTTGTTAAGCTCACTCACGTCATTGGCAATTTGCTTAGCGTGGGTCTCCATGCGATCGAGGCTTCCAACGAGCTCGACTAAGAGAGACTCCACGTCCGGGAGTGGGGACGTAGACGAGTCTTGAAAGAGTGAGGTATAAGGGTCATCGCTCAGAGTATACGAGCTCGAGGTGGTTAGGCCGTAAGAATCATAACTCGAAGAATTGGAATCATAAATCGATGGAGCGTACGAATCATAAGAAGAAGGAAGGGCGAGGGGAACATATAGATCGTCAAAACCCGGATTAAAAAGAGAACGAGTCGGTGCATACTGATCTATGCTCGGGTTGTGGGGGTATGATAATGGAGGTTGATGTGGAGGGTTTGGCTCATAATGATCGGAAGAGTAGATCCACTCTTTACCGATCGAAGCATACGGGTCATCATATTTGGGAGCGATATATGGATTTGGATATTTGGGAATTTGGATGTAAGGGTTGTCGTATGGCAAACTAACTCGGTAGTTTGCCATCCTCGGCCGAATCAATCAAGCGGCGGAGGCGTCTTTCGATCGTTCAGAGTGTGGGCGGGCAGAATCGGGCTTTCGAGCAGGGTTTCCATCGTTCGCTTCTTGATTATTGGTGATACTAGCGGAGAGAACGGGGTGTGGGACCCACCCTGCACACACAACAAGCGACAAAAAAGATTACGCCTATCAAATGTAAAATAATTAACTAACTACTATTTACGACGATAATAAGAATAAATAAGAATGCCATTGGCTTTAATCCATCCCCGGCAATGGCGCCAAAATTTGATCGAAGATTTCTCGACGCTCTAGAAATCGTCTCCGCAATAGTACGGAGTCGACTGTAGATGCGGTGAGTTGTCCCGAGTGGTGTCTCTCGAGGATGGATGTGATCGGCTTTCGGTTTTCTTTATCGTTCTTATCGTCGTTTCGATTAAGCTAATTTAACCTAAGAAAGCGATAGTCATTGTTCGGTTTCTATAACTAAGAATGAAATTGAAATTTAAGATTTAAAAACATGAAAATCTCTTAAAGGAAATTAAAGCTTATATTAAAAACGATCAATTTAAACTAATTAACTTATTAAAACTTAATAATTTTAAATTAGGGAAATGGAGGGAAAATCAAAGTCAACTTATTTGAATAAGTCAACATAAATACTTAACATTAATTAAGGGTTTAAAAAGGAAGATCTTAATAAACTTTTACTAACTTAGAAATTGATTATAACTTTGTAACTTAAAAGCATAAGTTCAAAAGCTAGAAAGCTAGAAAATGAAATTGAAAGTTTGAAAAGCAAAAGAGCCACTAAACTATGATCCAAAGCACAACACAATATTAAAAAGAAATAACATGGAAATGAAACTAGATTATAGAAGGATATTACCAAATGTATGTGATTACAAAAGCTTGAAGGAGGAAAGCTTGAAAGCTGAATGATTCTTCACAAAAGATAGCTAAAACAAAGCTTGATCATTAACTAGCTAAGATCTAAACTTAACTAATCTATCTCTAATTATTAGAATTTATGGAAATTAAAAATAAGCAAAAAGATGAAAAAGTGTTTTTTCTGGTTTTTGGAGGAGCTTCCTGGGGAAGAAAGCCTCAGGACAAGTTGTTTATTGAAATGACGTCTGATTACTTATATCTTCAAAAATTCTGCTTTTCAGTCGATCGACTGAAAAAGCAGTCGATCGATCGTGTCGGCAGTCGATCGACTGCGATGTCAAAATGGCCTGAAGCCCTGGAATTCGGTCGATCTTGGAGGACCCAGTCGATCGACAGCAGTCGATCGGCCAAGTAGGCAGTCGATCGACTGCCATGTCCAAAATGCAAAAAGTCGCTGGAATTCAGTCGATTTTGGGTTCAGTCGAGTCAGTCGATCGACTGAACATCCAGTCGGTCGACTGGATTCCAGCGCCCGGCTCGATTTCTCGTTCTTTTCGCGTCCGCCGGTTTATCGAACCTCGTTCGTTGCGCTTCCTTGCTTTGTCCGTCCATTCCCGAGTCGAGTATCAACGATCCCAAACGAGCGTGGGCCCCGCTTGGACGTCCTACGGCCAAGAAAAATGGAAAAGTGAAAAACTACGAAAATTACTAATAAAACGTACAAAAACTAAGAAAATCTAGAAATACGAAAAACGGCCAACCCGACTCCTAAAGCAACAAAAAGCAAGCGAAAAACACGCAACGTGAAACAAAAACGGTAATGAAAATATGTACAAAAAGATGCAAATCAAGGTACATGTACCCGTTTGAGAGATACATGGGTATATTAAAAGGATTTGTGAGGAATCATTCTCGGCCTGAAGGGAGTATCATTGAAGGTTACGCTGCTGAGGAGGTAATTGAGTTTTGTACAGATTACTGAGCGAATTTTGAAACTATTGGCATTCCTAAATCTCGCAACTAGGGAAGGCTTGCAGGAAAAGGTACTATTGGGATCAAAGCATTCTTTGCAAATTCTGAATTGCGCATCTAGGCACACAAACTCGTATTGCAACACATTTCTGAGGCCCATCCATACCTCTACCGGCACATGTCCATTAACAGCAGAACCCTTCGAGGGATGAAATATGGGTGACCAGAGAACATAATCACACATTTAATGAATGATTCAAAGAGACAGTAATGCAAGAGTTATCTAGGACACTTAATAACATCACCGAAACAGTCAAGTGGTTAGCATATGTCCCTACTTCACATGTGAGGTGTTATGAAGGTTATGACATCAATGGGTATACGTTTTACACGAAACGTCAGGATGACAAAAGTGTGCTGCAGAATAGTGGTGTCTCAATAGTTGCATTAACGAGCAATTATTCGAGTGCGGAAGGTAAAGGACCAGTGGATGCTTCTATGTTGTTATATGGGGTCATTGAGAACATTTGGGAACGTGACTATAAATTGTTCAAGATTCCTCTTTTTCGATGTAGTTGGGTCGACAACGGACGGGGTGTGAGGGTTGATAATTTGGGATCCACTTTAGTTGATTTTAGTCAGTCAGGATATCGGGATGATCCATTTATAATTGCATCACAAGCAAAACAAGTCTTTTATGTTTCTAATCCTGCCGATTCTAGGTGGTCTCTGGTCCTCCCCAGCAAAAGGAGTATTGTTGGTGTTAGCGATGTCGTAGATGAAGACGAGTACGACCACTTCGATGAAACCCCACCATTTTCTATTGATATTAATGAACCTCCAATAACCTTAGGAGATGGTTATATTCGTTTTGACCATGGAGAAGTAGAGTGGATTGACAACCAAGATTAATGCACTTAATGTGTAAGATTATTTTTTCGGAAGGTGAAATTTACTCAGTCATAATAAATTATAGCAGCTGTTTCTGACTCATTTTTTGTCTCAATTACAAACATACATCCTTTTGATTTGAAGCAGCTTCGTACGGGGTTAGGAATCGACTCATCACTGTGTCTTCATCTCCACGGTGGTTGCTCATTGTGTTTTTTATCTTATTATTTTTTTTTGTGTGTGTGTGGTTAAAAAAACACACGCACACCTTTTATTGTTGTTTCAGTCTGGTTTTGTTATTGGTGGAGCTCCCTTTGTTTTGGTGGATTTGGTTCTTTTACCAAAATAGCAAGTTATGAAAGACAGTGTAAACTCATATTGACAGTTTATGGGAAGTTTTCAGTTTTAACCTAAGTTAAATGTGGTTTTATTGAAAGCCAAAATTCCCAAGTGTGTTTTTTGTAATGATCTCATGTGTAAATATAAAATTTGGAAGTGTTTGTATTATAAATATAAGTTTTGGATAGGTTTATTTTATAAATATTGATTTTGGATGTGGTATAGATTTAATATTAATTATTAAGAGAGGTTATTGTGTAAATATGAAATTTGGAAGTGTTTGTATTATAAATATAAGTTTTGGATAGGTTTATTTTATAAATATTTATTTTGGATAGGGTAGAGATTTAATATTTAATTATTGAGCGATGTTATTCTGTAAATATGAAATTTGGAAGTGTCTGTATTATAAATATAAGTTCTGAATAGGTTTATTTTATAAATATTGATTTTTTTTGGGTAGATGTATATTTACCCATTTTCAATGTGTAATATTCAAACTCGTGCCTGAACAATAAGCTTTCTTCTTGATTTTTTCTCGCCATAATATGTCAGTAGCATCGTTTATTAACATTAGCACCGATGCTTAAAGTATGTCTGAAGGATCGGTTATACAGCTCACTTCAAAACCGATGCTTAAAATTTGTCAATGGAATCGGTTGGTATACAGACAATCGATGCATTTAATATTAGCACAGCTCGGGGTTCGAACCCGGGACCTTTTTCGGCCAATAAATGCTTAAAGTATGTTCATGGCATCTATTTTTATGTTAAATTCATAACCGATGCTTAAAGTATGATGACTGATAACCAATAATTTTCAGGCTCACTGAGTAGCTCGGCAGCACTTCGTCTAATCAAAATAATTAAAGTATTCATTTTGTTTGCATGCATAAACATTATTTTCTTTAAACCTACTTATTTAAGAGCAAATAGTAAAATATGTGTCTTGAAAAAATTAATCATTACTCCCTCCTATTCTAAATATTAGACATTCAAGCACAAAACTCACAAATTAGGAATACCTCATTAATACACTCATTTAACAGTCATTATTTTCATTTTGACTCACTGATAGATCTATTGATAGGGAGATATTGATCTGCTTTCATATGATTTTTGTAGTGTAATCAACAATCAGGAGGCAATGAGTGTGGTTATTATGTCATGAGGTATATGTATGGCATTTGCTCTGGGGTCAGTATGAATTCTTCATTAGACAGGGTACGTGTAAACTCATTTTTATTAGTAAAAATTACTGAATAATTTTTAAACTCCAAACTTAAATCATTTTTAAAATGACAAATTGAAATTTTGAATCGGAATGTGTAGGCCTCATTTGGAGTTGAACCATTCGACCAAGAACGAATCGACGAAATGCGTGAGTTATGGGCATAATACATTACTCGGTCAATTACTCGTATATATGTATTTTTTTCTCAGTTTTAATTACTTTTTCTTAGTTATTAAGTAATTTATTTTGTAACTTGGTGCAGAACATTATGAGGACATTGGTGGATTTCCTTTGTATTTTCTTAGTTAATGTGACTCTTATTCATTCACAGGGAAAAAACATGGAATGACAGATAGCAGTAAAGAGGTTGTCTAAGGATTTAGGGTTGGAATTCAAGAATGAGGTGTTGTTCGTAGCCAAAATTCAACACAAGAATGGAGGAAAGGCTCTGGGGATTCTCCTTGGAAGGAAGTGAGATGCTTCTTATTTACGAGTTTAGTTTGTGAGCTTTGTGTTGTTGAACATGATAGATTCTCCCTTGAGGTTGGGGTTTGTTGCTACTTGTGCGATGAAATAATTAGTTCAACTTGAGTTTTATTAGATAGGATGGGAATTTCTGCATTTGAATTATTTATTATTTAATAAAATGCTTTTTTTTATATTAAATTAATTTTTTGCAAATGGTAATTATCAATTTTCTGGACAGGTTTTAAAATAAAATTTTTGAAATTTTGGAAATTTTTTATCAAAAAATTTGTGCATCGGTTTGTGCAAATCGATGCATATAATCAGCAGCGGCATCAGTTTGGATGACAACAACTGATTCTTACATGCTGTTTTTAACATTGTTAAATACATCGGTTCTTGACAACAAAACCGATGCATATAAGTAAACAATCGATATCGATTACTCAACAACGATTGATGCCTATAGGTAACTATAGGCATCGATTATGTAGAAAAAAACCGATGCTTATAGTTAACCTATAGGCATCGGTTGTGAGATCAAAATCGATGCCTAAATCTCGCCACGAGGCATCAGTGGTTTCAGAAAAATTAAAGCGTATACATAAACATTAAGTATCGGTTATTTGTCAAAGCCAATGCCTATAGGTGCACTATATGCATCGTTTGTGTTGCAAAAACTGATGGCTTTAGAGGACATTAGGCATCGGTTTTTGTAGAACAAAAACGATGCCTATAGGTACACTATAGGCATCGGTTGTTCTACAACAACTGATGCCTATAATTCACCTACATGCATCGGTTATTTTCCAAAAACCGATGCCTTAGAGATCATGAGGCATCGGTTATAGAATAAAATCGATGCCTATAAGTACACTATAGGCATCGATTGTTTTACAAAAAACCGATGCCTTTAGAGAAAATTACGCATCAGTTTGTAATCAAAATCGATGCCTATAGTGTACCTATAGGCATCGGTTTTTTTACAAACCGATGCCTATAGTGACTGTATATAGGCATTAGGCATCGACGTGTGATGGCTATATGCATTGGTTATGGTCAAACAATCGATGCCTATGTCTATTATACGAACTGATGCCTAAAGCCCAGGTTATAGTCATCGGTCTAATAGGCATCGGTTATAAAACCGATGCCTATTAGCAAAAACAACCGATGCTGTTGGGGGTTTTCTGTAGTAGTGAGGCATCTCGAAGTAGAAGAATTCAGAACGGCTCAAGGAGAATTTGATAGGTAGAAGAAATCTAACTTATTTTCTTTCAGACCAATTATTGACATTGGGTGACATTTGGTTTCTTGGTATTTTATTGGTGAACTAATTAGTACATGCACTAAATGTTGTGTTTATTTTAACTAAGTTTATAAATGTCCTGCTTATATTTAATTTTGGTATATTCTTTGGTAGTATATGCATAATATTTAGTATTGATGTTTGGTGTATTTTTTGGCACGTGCTTTTCTTTATTTTTATTAGTTTTTACTTTCTAGAATGAATTTTCTTAAACTCGTTCTAGGTATCATACTTTCCAGAACGGGTTTTCAAAAACCTGTTCTACAAAATACACTAAACTAGAATGGGTTTTGAATAACCATTTTAGATACCAAATTCTAGAATGCCTTTTCAAGATTCATTCTAGATACCATACTTTCTAGACGCTTTTTCAAAACCCGTATTAGAAAATAACTTTTTAGAATGGGTAAATGTATTTTTAAGAACGGTACTGAGCTGTTATGGAAAGTTTGACTTTCTAGAACGCTTGAAACAGACGTTCTAGAAAGTTTGACTTTCTAGAATAATTCGACTTAGAACTCCACAAAAGGTGTTCTAGATTAGCGAAAAAAGGCGTTATAAATTGTTGTTTCTGCACTAGTGTAAAATAAAAATATTAAGTTTGATTTTATCAATTTGTAATAATTTTTAAATTTGGAGGAGTTCAAGTATTTGTGTATGTGTTTTTAAAAAGAAAATCAATTTCACAAATAATTAACAATATTTTCACAAACAAACAAAATTCAATATTTATAAATAATTAACAAATAAATACAGATTCACAAATAATGAATAATATCTCCACACACAAATAAATTCAATATTCAAAAATACTTGTTAAATAAACACAAATTCATAATAATTAATAATATTTTCACACACAAATAAATTCAATATTTATAAATAATTAACAAAGAAACACAAATTCCAGAATAATTATTAATATTTTCACACATAAATAAATTCAATAATCATAATTAATTTTAAAATAAACACGAATTCACAAATAATTAATAATATTCCCACTCACAAATTAATTCAATATTCATAATTAACAAATAAACACAAATTCATAAATAAATAAATACAAATTCACAAATAATTAACATATAAACAGTTCAACAAATGATTAACAATACTTCCTTGAACAAGAAATAATTATTTTCTAAAAATAATTGAAAAAAAATTTACAAAAATAATTAAATTCACTTTTAAAATAAATAAAGAGGGTAGTAGAAATTACCTTCAATCTGCAGTCTGCTCCTTACTCACTCCCCGCCGTCTGCCGCCGTGCCGCAGCCGTTTGGTTTGTTGGTTGACAGAAAAATAGAAAGAAAGTGAAGAAGAGAAGAAGGGGCGGGTTGTGTCCATTCTTTTTAGGGGTAATTAATTTTTGTCCCCCAAAATATTTTGATTTTTACAGTTTACCATACAATTTTTTTTTTCGACAAACCGTCATCTGAACTATGCGCGAATTGCATTATACCCCCAACACAACTTTTTTTGTGGTTTTGTAATCACAATCGGATGATTTTGCACAACCCGATTGCGCCACGTCATCCGGTTTTGATCACAAAACCACAAAAAAGTTGTGTAGGTGGTAAAATACAATTCGCGCATAGTTCAGATGGCGGTTTGTTGAAAAAAAAAAGTTCGTATGGTAAACTGTAAAAATTGAAATAGCCTGTGGGGCAAAAAGTTTTTTCCCTTTTTCTTTTATTACACATAAATCTGAGGACGCCGGTGGAAATGGTGTCTCTACTTTATTTTCTTTTTCATTTTTGGCCGGTGCCCCAAAATACTTTTTTTTTTTCTGGCAGAATAAACCAGCGCATCCAGCGCATTTAATATATAGGTCGGTTCCATAGGAAGATAGATATCTAGTAAATAAAATTGAGTTATTATTTATAACCTAAAAAATGCATAAAAACCTTAACATTTACAAATCCATGTCTAGACTCCAACGTGGCAAAAATTATGTAAACTTGGGTTTATTAAATAAATAATACAATAATAAATGTAAATTTAAAAATTATAACAAATTAAAAAAAAGACTGGGATGCTTTTGTGAATAGCGTCCTGGCAATTATGGACCCCTAAAACGTTGGGGCTGACCTGAATTAATTTATCATGAAATAATCCATATCCGTCTGTTCGGAGATCACATCAAGTAAAACTATACATGAAGGTGAAAAATTATTTACAATAAAATTCGATAGAAAAAGAAATCAAAACCCAAATAAAATAAATTTAACGATGAATAATTATGAAGGATAGATCTATTGTACAATTGAATGAATCAAATAGCATTAATTTACATGGTTTGAATGTTGGTGAACACTCTTTCAAATTGTAAGTGGTACCACATAAAATTATAAAGCTAGTTTAACGTAAGATGTTCGTTTTAAATTTCTTATGAATCACGTGCAAAAAAAGTTCTTTTAAATAATCTTATGAGTCATGTGCAAAAAATGTGAATTTTAATAAATTTATGAATCGCCTGAAAAAAATGAACTTAAAATAACCAAGTTTAGATAATCTTGACTTCTAGTGTTTATTAAAATATTACATTTACACATGCAGCTTGTAGATTTGCTGTGTTTTGTGAGGTTTTCTTAGAGTTATTTTTTTATTTTTCTAGAATTACCTTCTTATCAAAATGAGTCTCTTTGGGCTTGTTTAGGCTTCGGGATTCGAAATACCCAATACTCATTTATTGTAAAATTCAAAAATTAAATACTCAAACAACAATATCTTACAACTAAATAATTAAATATTACTAAATACAATATTATAATACACTATCATTCACTTTTCAGACATGATTTGACATCAAGTACATTATAATAATACATTATCGCCAACTTTTCAGACATGATTTGACATTTACAGTTAAAAGTAAAGGATTCATAATTCGATAACAAATAAGAATTCTTACTATTTATAGAATTCCAAATACCCCAATATTCTAAATACTAGAATTCAGAATCTCAAATAATGTTAATCCAAACAAACCCTTTATGAAATGAAAATGATGGCTTTTATATTTAGGCGTAGCCTATCTATCTATTTACCTACTTAGTGCCTTTCAAAACCCTAGCCATAAGTCGTAATCGTTTTGTGTTTAGAATGATAATTTCTTGGTAGATTTTTTTTCATTTTCTTCAAATTTCTATCTCAAATCCAGAACCAAATAAATGAAGTTATAAAACAAAAAGAGGAAGAGGATATGGTCTAACCAAAAAGAAGTAGCCACATACTCCTCATCACAAAAAAAAAAAAAAAAAGTGTTATGTACCTCGTAATTCGAAACTCCTTTCCAATTGAGGAAAGAGAGTCCAGTAAACAAATTCTGGATAAAGAAAAAGGAAATCAAATTAAAAGTAATTCGTACCGAGCCACAATTGTTAATTCAGTTTCGTTCGAAGAAAGGATCAACTTGTTGGACAAACTTTAATACTTTAATAAAATAAATTTATAAAAACGAAAATAGCAATAGTGTTATTACTATTAATTAGTTCTTTGTAGTAGCAAGTAAAAACAAAAGGAATAAGTAGAGATAGAGCAATCTCTAAAATTCAATGAAAGCTCATAATAAATTAGCAGTCGATGCACCCGACATGGAAATAGTGTCCCCATGGCAGCCCACGAATTTCCTCATCGACCGCGTACTGTGCTAGGCAAATGGCGAAGTTGGACTCTGCCTCTACCTCCTCCTATCGTATGGTCCGTGTCGCCAATGCTCTCAGGACCTTCTTCTAGAGGCCCCTGTTGGCAGGATCTGCTAGTGGCCCGTGCACACACAGTAGCGAACGAGGGAGACCATGATGACAAAAACCACCGCAACCACCACAACCACCGCCATTAATATATAGGTCGGTTCCATAGGAAGATAGATATATAGTAAATAAAATTGAGTTATTATTAAGAAAATAAGAAATTCATAAAACTCTTAACATTTACAAATCCATGTCTAGACTCCAACGTGGCAAAAATTATGTAAACTGGGGTTTATTAAATAAATAATACAAAAATAAATGTAAATTTAAAAATTGTAACAAATTAAAAAAATATTAAAAAATAGACCGGGATACTTTTGTGAATAGCGTCCCGGCAATTATGGACCCCTAAAAGGTTAGGGCTGACCCTGAATTAATTTATCATGAAATAATCCATATCCATATGTTCGGAGATCACATCGATTAAAACTATCCAAGAAGGTAAAAATTTATTTACAATAAAATTCGAGAGGAATAAGAAAGTAAAACCCAAATAAAATAAATTCAAAGATGAATAATTATGAAGGATAGATCTATTATACAATTGAATGAATCAAATAACATTAATGTACATGGTTTTAATGTTGGTGAACACTCTTTCAAATTGTAAGTGGTATCACATAAAATTATAAAGCTAGTTAAATATAAGATGTTCGTTTTAAATTTCTTACAAATAACATGCAAAAAAAGTTCTTTTTAATAATTTTATGACTCACGTGCAAAAAATGTGCATTTTAATAAATTTATGAATCGCCTGAAAAAAATTAACTTAAAATAATCAAGTTTAGATAATCTAGACTTCTAGTGTTTATTAGACTGTTACATTCACACGTGCAGCTTGTAGATTTGCTGTGTTTTGTGAGGTTTTCTTAGAGATATTCTTTTACTTTTCTTGAATTACCATCCTATCGAAATGTGTCTCTTTGGGCTTGTTTAGGTTTCGGGATTCAAAAATTAAATACTCAAACAACAATATCTTACAACTAAATAATTAAATATTACTAAATACAATATTATAATACACTATCATCCACTTTTCAGACATGATTTGACATCAAATACATTATAATAATACATTATCACCAACTTTTCAGACATGATTTGACATCTACATTTAAAAGCAAAGGATTCTTAATCCGAAAACAAACAAGAATTCTTACTATATTTATTGAATTCTGAATATCTCAATATTTTGAATACTAGAATTCAGAATCCCAAATAATTCTAATCCAAACAAGCCCTTTATAAAATGAAAATGATGCGTAGCCAATCAATCTATTTACCTACTTAGTGCCTTGCAAAACATAGCCTTAAGTTGTAATCGTTTTGTGTTTAGAATGATAATTTCTTGGTAGAATTTTTTTTCTTTTTCTTCAAATGTTCTGTCTCAAATACAAAACCAAATAAATAAACTTAAGAAACAAAAATAGGAAGAGGCTGTGGTCTAACCAAAAAAAAAAAGTAGCTAAATACTCCTTATCACACACAAAAAAAGAAAGTGTTCTATACCTCGTAATTTAAAACTCCTTTACAATTGAGGAACGAGAGTCCAGTAAACAAATTCTGGATAAAGATAAAGGAAATCAATTTAAAAGTAATTCATAGCCTCAAGCCCCGATTGTTAATTCAGTTTCGTTCGAAGAAAGGATCAACTTGTTGGACATTCTTTAAAACTTTAATAAAATAAATTTATAAAATGAAAATATAAATAGTGTTATTACAGTTAATTTTCTATTTGTAGTAGCAAGTAAAACCAAAAGGAATAAGTAGAGACAGAGCCATCTCTAAAGTTTAATGAAAGCTCATAATAAATTAGCAGTCGATACACCCGGCATGGAACTGGTGTCCGCATGGCAGCGCGCGAATTTCCTCATCGACCGCGTACTGTGCTAGGCAAATGGCGAAGTTGGACTCTGCCTCTACCTCCTCCTCACGTATGGTCCGTGTCGCCAACGCTCTCAGGACCTTCTTCTAGAGGCCCCTGTTGGCAGGATTTGCTAGTGGCCCATGCCATACACAGTAGCGGACGACAGTGTCCATGATGACGAAGACCACCGCAACCACCGCCATTTATATATAGGTGGGTTTCTTGGGAAGATAGATATCAAGTAAATAAAACTGAGTTATTATTAAGAAAATAAAAATGCATAAAACCCTTAACATTTACAAATCCATGTTTAGACTCCAACGTGGCCAAAAATTATGTAAACTGGGGTTTATTTAATAATTAATACAAAAATAAATTTAAATTTTAAAAACTGTAACAAATTAAAAAATAGACTAGGACGCTTTTGTGAATAACGTCTCGTCAATTATGGACCCCTAAAAGGTTGGGGCTGACCCTGAATTAATTCATCATGAAATAATCCATATCCGTCTGTTCAAATATCACATCGAGTAAAACTATCCATGAAGGTGAAAAATTATTGACAATAAAATTCGAGAGGAAGAAAAAGCAAAACCGAAGTAAAATAAACTCAAAGATGAATAATTATGAAGGGTAGATCTATTCTACAATTGAATGAATCAAATAACATTAATGTACATGGTTTTAATGTTGGTGAACACTCTTTCAAATTGTAAGTGGTACCATATAAAATAATAAAGTTAGTTTAACGTAAGATGTTCCTTTTAAATTTCTTACGAATCACGTGCAAAAAAATTTCTTTTTAATAATTTTTTGAGTCACGTGCGAAAAACGTGCATTTTAATAAATTTATGAATCGCCTGAAAAAAATGAGCTTAAAAAAATTAAGTTTAGATAATCTAGACTTCTAGTGTTTATTAAAATATTACATTTACACATGCAGCTTGTAGATTTGCTGTGTTTTGTGAGGTTTTCTTAGAGTTATTCTTTTATTTTTCTAGAATTACCTTCTTATCAAAATGAGTCTCTCTGGGCTTCTTTAGGCTAGGACTCCGAATCCTAGATTCGGGATTCGAAATACCGAATACTCATTTGTTCTAAAACTCAAAAACTAAATACTCAAACAACAATATCGTACAACTAAATAATTAAATACTACTAAATAAAATATTATAATACACATCTACGTTTCAGACATGATTTGACATCAAATACATTATAATAATACATTATCACCAACTTTTCAGACATGATTTGACATCTACAGTAAAAAGTAAAGGATTCTTAATCCGATAACAAACAAGAATTCTTACTATTCATAGAACTCTTAATACCCAGAATTCAGAATCCCAAATAATTATAATCCAAAAAAGCCCTTTATGAAATGAAAATGATGACGTTTATATTTAGGCGTAGTCAATTGATCTATTTACCTACTTAATGCCTTGCAAAACCCAGCCTTAAGTCGTAATCGTTTTGTGTTTAGAATGATAATTTATTTGTAGAATTATTTATTTTTCTTCAAATGTTATGTCTCAAATCCAAAACCAAATAAATAAATTTAAGAAACAAAAAGAGGAAGAGGCTATGGTCTAACAAAAAAGAAAAGTAGTTATATACTCCTCATCACACACACACAAAAAAAGTGATCTATACCTCGTAATTCAAAACTCCTTTACAGTTGAGGAAAGAGAGTCTAGTAAACAAATTCTGGATAAAGATAAAGGAATCAAGTTTCGTACCCTGAAGTCCCGATTGTTAATTCAGTTTCGTTCGAAGAAAGGATCAACTTGTTGGACAAACTTCAAAACTTTAATAAAATAAATTTATAAAAATGAAAATAGCAATAGTGTTATTATATTTAATTATCTATTTATAGTAGCAAGTAAAACAAAAGGAATAAGTAGATAAAGATCCATCTCTAAAATCTAATGAAAGCTCACAAAAAATTAGCAGTCGATGCACCCGACATGGAACTAGTGTCCGCATGGCAGCGCACGAGTTTCCTCTTCGACCACGTACTGTGCTAGGCAAATGGCGAAGTAGGACTCTGCCTCTACCTCCTCCACTCGTATGGTCCATGTCGGCAACACTCTCAGGACCTTCTTCTTGAGGCCCTTGTTACCAGGATCTGCTAGTGGCCCGTGCCACACACAGTAGCGGACGAGGGTGTCCACGATGACGAAGACCACCGCAACCACTGCCATTAATATATAGGTTGGTTCCTTGGGAAGATAGATATCAAGCAAATAAAACTGAGTTATTATTAAGAAAATAAAAAATGCATAAAACTATTAACATTTACAAATCCATGTCTAGACTCCAACGTGGCCAAAAATTATGTAAACTGGGGTTTATTTAATAAATAATACAAAAATAAATGTAAATTTTAAAAACTGTAACAAATTAAAAAATAGACTGGGACGCTTTTGTGAATAGCGTCTCGGCAATTATGGACCCCCAAAAGGTTGGGGCTGACCCTGAATTAATTCATCATGAAATATTCCATATCCGTCTGTTCAAATATCACATCGAGTAAAACTATCCATGAAGGTGAAAAATTATTTACAATAAAATTCGAGAGGAAAAAAAAGCAAAACCCAAATAAAATAAACTCAAAGATGAATAATTATGAAGAGTAGATCTATTCTACAATTGAATGAATCAAATAACATTAATGTACATGGTTTTAATGTTGGTGAACACTCTTTCAAATTATAAGTGGTACCACATAAAATTATAAAGTTAGTTTAACGTAAGATGTTCCTTTTAATTTTCTTACGAATCACGTGCAAAAAAATTTCTTTTTAATAATTTTTTGAGTCACGTGCGAAAAACGTGCATTTTAATAAATTTATGAATCGCCTGAAAAAAACGAGCTTAAAAAAATCAAGTTTAGATAATCTAGACTTCTAGTGTTTATTAAAATATTACATTTACACATGCCGCTTGTAGATTTGCTGTGTTTTGTGAGGTTTTTTTAGAGTTATTCTTTTATTTTTCTAGAATTACCTTCTTATCAAAATGAGTCTCTTTGGGCTTGTTTAGGCTAGGACTCAAAATTCTGGATTCGGGATTCGAAATACCGAATACTCATTTGTTCTAAAACTCAAAAATTAAATACTCAAACAACAATATCGTACAACTAAATAATTAAATATTACTAAATACAATATTATAATACACTATCATCTACTTTTCAGACATGATTTGACATCAAATACATTATAATAATACATTATCACCAACTTTTCAGACATGATTTGACATCTACAATAAAAAATAAAGGATTCTTAATCCGATAACAAACAAGAATTTTTACTATTTATAGAATTTTGAATACCCCAAGGTTTTGAATACCATAATTCAAAATCCCAAATAATGCTAATCCAAACAAGCCCTTTATGAAATGAAAATCATGACATTTATATTTAGGCGTAGCCAATCAATCTAATTACCTACTCAGTGCCTTGCAAAACCCTAGCCTTAAATCGTAATCTTTTTGTGTTTAGAATGACAATTTCTTGGTAGATATTTTTTTTCTTTTTGTTCAAATTTTCTGTCTCAAATCCAAAACCAAATAAATGAAGTTAAAAAACAAAAAAAGGAAGAGGATATGGTAAGATTACAAAACCACAAACGTCCCGGTTCAGGTGGCAAACTGCAAATTGCTCAAAGTTTTTATGGCAGTTTGTCACAAGTAATAGTTTGTATGATAAATTGTAAAAAACACAATAGTTTGTGTGACAAAAAATAATTACCCATAAAAATTATTAATACTTAAAAATTAACTTATATCATGTCATCACATGTCCCAAGTTTATGATATCATGATTGACACCTAGAATTTCTCGTAAAAGCAAGCAAAAATAAAATACTTAATTTATAGTGTAAGTTAAGTAGATGTGTCATTGCTTTAAACTACGCAACATTATAGACAAGTCACATTAAAATAATATGAAATCATTTCATTGTATTTATATTTTATTTATATATATTTATATCTTAGGCAATTTTCATTCATCAAAGGAAAAATATAATCCTTCGATCTCATAAAAGTAATTCATCGTTCAATTTTCGTCTTTCTCACGAAGTTAATTTAGTTACCATATATTTATCATTTTTTATTTTCACACATACTTTTAATATTATTGAAACACTAAATTTTCTCATGGTAAATAGACAATTAATGATTACAATGCAAAATCTTAATATATTAGTGACAAATATAATAATTCCAATACTAACTTTTTTGAATTATTAATTGATATTAATAACTTCGAGAAGGGCATAATTGAAAAATAATATCTAAATTAATGTATTAATTATATAAACCATAAATTTAGTAATTTGTGTGAAACTAACTGCAGGACTATCAATATGGGATGGAGGGAGTAATAAATATACATGATACGACATCAAGTACTCATGTCGGCATCCACATCAAAGATAGGTCGGTTAAATAAGGGAAGTGACCTCTTTGAAAGAATTACCGAACTCTTATGAATTGAGACGGTAATAATGTCCTTAAATCTGTTCGGATAAGAAAATTTAGTTGTATCACTACAAAAAAACAGGCGAATGCTGACGAAAATACTGATGGCCAATGAACCATCATCATATGCTAACGGCATGCTGACTGGTCCTGAATGCTGACGAATTGCTGACGGGTGAGGGCTTCCAACGAAGGACCCATCAACATCCCATCAGCATTGTGTTTTGGCAATGGGTCGTTGACTGGCTGGTTTGTTGACGGGTCATACTCGTCAACATATTAAAAAAAATAATGCAGACGGCCCTTTGGGCCGTCAATAAAGTCCAATTAAAATCCAACACTCGTCACCATTCCGTCTCTATTTCACAGCAACAACAACAACAACAACAACAAAAGAAAAAAAATAAATCTCCTCTCCTCTCCCCTCCATCAGTCGTCCGTCGTCCACCAAGCCCATCCACTCACCGTCTCTGCCATCTGCCACTAGCCACAATCCTCTCTAAACCCGACCGCCATCTACGACCAGATTTTTTACCGTCGTCAGCCACCGCCATCTCCATCCGTCGTTTTCAACCTCCAAGTATGCTTTTCTTAATTTGTTTTATTTTTTATTTGATTTAATAATTATTTTATTAAATTATTTATTTAATAAGTATTTATTTAATAATTTATGGGTAATCATATAATTAGAGTTTACTTTAAGGATTAACTTATAATTATAGTTTAATTATGTTTATTTAATGTTTAGAGGTTAATGGCCTAATTAGAATTCAATTAGGGGCTAATTAGGATTTAATTAACAATTTAGGGTTGGATTATGTAATTTATGGGGTAATTATACAATTGGAGTTTAATTTAGTGGTTAATTTATAATTAAAATTTAATTAGGGTTTAGTTAGGGTTTGGAGGTCGTCTAGGGTTCGATTAGGTATAGTTGACTTGAATTAGGGCTTAATAACCTAATTAGGATTTAATTAATAATTTAGGGTTGAATTATGTAACTTATGGGATAATTATATAATTTGAGTTTAATTTAGGGTTTAATTTATATATGGTTTGATTTAGAGGTCGTTTGGGGCTTTGATTAGGTGTAATTTACTTTAATTAGGGGTTAATAACTTATTTAGAATTATGTAGTTGTGATTAAAGTTTAGGTTGTTTATGTAAGTATGATTGAATTAGGAGTTGATTAAGTAATTTGAATTCAATTATAGGTTAATTACCTATTTAATATTAAGTTCGGGTTAATTTTTCAAATTGGGGTTATTTATGTGGTATGACATAATCCCATCGGACCTGAGGTGATTTTAAGTCTCAAGGTAGCTCTGGTAAGGCAAGTTGGGGTGAGCCGAGTTCTGGCTTTGCGCCATGAAGAAGAAATGATCAGGAAAAGGATGGTCTAAACTGAATTTACTTAAATAGCTCAAGAAGATTTGCCTTGACCTGATCTAAGCTCTTGGATGAGGTTTTTTCATGATCATGTCAGAAGCATACAGAAGTTTTGGACTAAGCTCGAAGTGCTCTAGTCGTCCAAAACGGATAACATGGTCAGGTGATTTGAAATAATGGTCCAAGATTCGCGGGCCTATTTCCTGGATCCCAGAAAGGGATTCCAACAAACTGGGGTTATAAATATCCTAGTTAAAATGATAGAGGTATGACATTCTGAATATTTTTCACTCAAATATATCAAAAAAGCTTACTAACTTAATCATCGGAGAGGATTCCACCAGAATTCCCCCGGTGGTCCTTTTTAACTTGTTTTGTGGACAGGTCAGGCCAAGCAACAAGGTATAATGGGGAGATCTGAAGGTTCACATTTTTCGGGCGAAACAATTGGCACCGTCTGTGGAAAACGTCTGACCAAGCTAAGACGCGAGACAAGAAATCCATGGAAATGGACGAACTCAGGCGAAATTTGGTGGTAGAATTGGGTGGCACGCCGAGTTCCGCCACGCCAACGGGAGATCCTAAAGCGGTAAAACCACAAGTGACAGGCAGGCGAGACACGACACAACCTCAAGGAATGTCCTCAAACGAAGGTGGCAGATTCATAAATGACTCATTTCCGAGGCAGAGTCCTGAACTCATCGGCAAGGCAGTGGCGGACGTCGTGGAAAAACAATTTGTAGAGCTCTCACCACCCCATCCTAAAGAAACTCAATCACCAGAAGTAGAGCCAACCAAGACTCCTCAGCCCACAGCCAGGACCCTGACTCAAACTTTTGTGCACCCCATTTTTAATAATCAATTTAAAAGCACGTCAATTTGCTCGCAAGTGTACGAGGTAACTGTAGGGTGATGAGTTTGACTCGAGTCGTATCTCTCGAGGAAACAACTGTTCGGTTTTATCGATATTTTTCTCAATTACGAATAACATACATATACATTTGGG
>BMAC01000165.1:397204-421365 GCA_014905375.1 Phtheirospermum japonicum
CATCGATGCCAGAGGTGTCGCTCGGAATCTTCCCTTGAATAGAACCAGGAACATATCTATTGGCGGATTTATGTAGCTTGTCCACTGTTTAGGAACAAGCTCCTCATCTTGGTTCTCTATGCCATTGTCGATCTTCTTCCCACTGCGAAGGACGTGAATTGCCGACGCTTGCTCCGGCTGGCTTGGTAGCTTGTCTTTCTCCTTATTTGACCTAGCAATATCGGTTGTTATTTGTCCCATAGTCCTCTCCATTCTATCCATGTTTTTAGCTAGATCATGCACAATACTGGACATTTGGTCTATTCCGCTCACCTTCTTTGAAAGTTCGTCTATCTTTGCATTTACTTTTGTAACCCCTTCTCTATTACTGATTGTCTCAGCCACTTGATTCTGCTGCCAAACCAACAGCTGGTCATTTGGTTGAGTTGCACTTGACGCCTGCCCTTGTGTATGAAAGTTATTTTGTGCTGATGGGACTGGTACTTGAGCATAATACGGTGGGGGAAATTGTGGATCAGGCGGCATATGATTTGGATTGCCCGGACCCCACTTTAAAAGAGGATTGTCACATTGTGGCGTTTACTTCTTTTGATTTGAATAATTCTGGATCGCATTTACCTCTTCTTGCTGCTCACTGTTGTTAGGACATGCGTCTGCTAAATGCTGGAGGGATCCACACTGGTTGCAATTCGCAGCTATTTTCTATGCAGCGGCCTTGCTAGCTCGCTCGGCTTTCCAAGCAGCTAATTTCTCGTCGAAAATCTCTGCACATTTCGCCTTAACTAACTTGCCATTATCTAAATTAGGGTCGGGGATGGAAACTTCGTTAACTCTCATCTTAGGAGGCCGAGAATTGGTTTGTCTAGACTTTTCGCTTTGCTTCTCCAACACTTGTCTTGACTCGTGTGCTGTCAAATCTCCAAAATCTCCTCCCGCTGCTATTTCTACCTCTCATTTCCCATGGTCCAATAATCCATCGAAAAAGAACTGGTTAGTCATCTCCGGAGAATAGTTGTGGTGGGGGCAAGCTTGCAAAAGTGTTTTGTAACGCTCCCACGTTTCGTGAAATAGCTCTCCTTCTAACTGCTCGAAAGTAGCAATTTGCCTCCGAAGATGCCCCGTTGTTTGGGCTGAATAATATTGGTTTAGAAACTTCTCGCTAATCATATCCCAGTCGGTTAACGAACAAGGCTCTAAGGAAAGTAACCATGACTTCGCCTTGTCCTTCAAGCTATACGGAAAACAAATCATTTGCACTTCTTCTTGATGAAGGCCATGAACTACGAATCGGCCAACTTCATCAACGAAATAATTTAAAAATGCCAAAGGGTCTTCATGCGCATTCCCATGAAAGGTTGGGAGTAGGTTGAGTTGATGCGGTTTGATCTCGACTGCCCTTGCGGTAGGTCCAAGAACAATGGTGGACCTAAAGGATACAACCTTTGGACGTGCCAAGTCACGCTGTCTAAGTGCTCGATATCCCCTCGGTTCTCGAACATGGTCATATTCTCTCTCGTAGTGGTCGTTATGCGCGTATGGTGCTCGCGCTCGTATCTCCTGCCGAAATTATTTTGCTCGTAACCATGATCTTGATTTTCCAACCATTCGTTCACATGCCTTTGATTGTTAACATAGGCATTTCGCTACAAAACATCCTCATTCCTAAATGCCACGTTCTCGACATTGTGCTGACGCATGACATTGTTGTTCATCTCTTCRTTTTGCCTCAAATTCTCCATGTTGAGCGGGTGATTGACCATGTTGTGCTGCTGGTTAACTCCTTCGTTTCTCCTTTCGTCATGTCTAGTAGAGTGTGACTTGTTTGGTTTACTACCATACCCAGCTCGAATGGGGCGTGGTGGTGATCTAGGTGGTGAATCGCCGTTTCGAACTGAATGTGCTCCTAACATAATGTCGGGAACTTGATCGCAAGCAAAATCAGTTGCTGTCGAGGAACTGTCCTCGGGAATAAGAACAGGTCTTGGTCTCGGTGAATTTGAACGGTGGATGTTGTCGATGAATGGCACAAGGTCGCGTTGAAGTGATCGCCTTCCTTGCATAAACTCAACAACACGTCAACGCACCAAATGGCAAAAACCAAGTAAAAGCAAATAAAATAATAAATTAAACAGAAAATAATACGAAAAACATCTTTAATTCCTACTCGTTGCTTCCCCGGCAACGATGCCAAATTTTTGACTCAAACTTTTGTGCACCCCGTTTTTAATAATCAATTTAAAAGCACGTCAGTTTGCTCGCAAGTGTACGAGGTAACTGTAGGGTGATGAGTTTGACTCGAGTCGTATCTCTCGAGGAAACAACTGTTCGGTTTTATCGATATTTTTCTCAATTACGAATAACATACATATACATTTGGGGTTTGAATAGATTGATTCGATCACTATAAACTAAGACGATCATTAAACTAAGACTAATTAAACTAATTACTTTAAACTAGATTATCAATTACGAACTAACCAGTAAACTAGAGATGATTAAAAACTAATTATTCTAATAACTAAATTATCAATTTAAAGCTATGAAGGCTAGAACTAATTATAATATCTAAAAGCATGAATTTAAGAAACTATCGCTAGCAATTGAATCATACGAATCCAAGAACCAATAACTAAGTATAAACTAAATCGCATAAATAAACTAAATTAATAATATCCAATATCCAGGCATAAGAAACAATTAAACTAATTAAAACTAGAATTAACTAAGAATTTATCTAGACAATTAACTAAAAAATTATCTAAGAGTTTAAGAAACTTATTGAAACTAAGGAAAGCAATGAAAAKCTCCAGCTATTCCGGAGTTTGAACGCTGATCTTGGGCGAAGATGGATTCTCGAGCGCGAAATCGGTGTTTCGGACGCGTAGAACTTCGATCCTTGATCCGCGTCTCCAAATCTTGCTATAGGACGTGGATTTCTTGTTATTGAATGCTAAAATACCCTAGGATAGATGTATCTCTCGTGGAACTCTCTTTGTTCTCCCTCAAAACCCGAAATAATGAGGGTTTAAATAGATATTAGAAGTCTTGGCGCACAAGAAACCCTAATTTCCGAATTCTGGGCCGTCGCGTCGACGGAGCATCGACGTAGCGTCGACTGACGCGTGCAGGTGCTCGGCGGGACTCGCCAGACTTGGTCGGCAGTGCTCGGCAGGTCTGGTCGGCAGGTGCACGCGTCGGCTGGGCAGGTGCGTCGACTGGGTGTGTCGACATCGACGCTTCAGCAAGTAGCGTCGACGTTGCGTCGACAATGGTGCGTCGACATCGACGCTTCAGAACGTAGAGTCGACGGAGCGTCGACTGACGCGGTCATGACTCGCTGACATGGCTCGCGTCGACGGTGCAACGGCGGTCGCGTCAGTCGACGCGACTGAGCGTCGGTCTCCGTTTCTCGATYGTTTGCTACTCGTTTCACCGGAAAGCTTGTTCTTCTATTCTCGAACATCGAACTTCGTCTTTTACGCGCTAAACTCTTCCGGTTACTTAGCTGTAAGGTGAAAAACAACAAAACATCACCTAATTGCATCAATTAAGATCAAAATGCGGTAAAATAAGTTGGAATTATAAAATTACGGAATTATGCTTAAATCATCCAACTTATACCAAAAACAAATGTAAGAACAAACTAAGAAGCTAATAAAAATAAGGACAAATCTACTCTAATCAGACCCCTATTTGGGAGGAGGAGGGGAGCTCTTTTGGCTCGGATAGTGACACCTCAGGCAGAAGTAGTCTGGATCTCACTAAGCAAATGCATAACTTGCGGAAGGAGGTCAGGGAAGTCAAACAAAAGATGGCGGACAATGTGGTAGGACAAGCGCGCAGAAGTAACCCGTTTATGGAGAACTTCATGATGAACGATTTTGGCTTCTTACCGATCTCTGGGTCTTTAGTATAATGGAACGATAAATCCGTGGGACCACCTGTGCTGATTTGAGAATGCGCCTACCTTTCATAAATTCTCCAATGCTGTGATGTACCGAGTCTTTCATACGACTTTCACTAAGTTAACTCATCATTGATTTTTCCATTTGCCACCCCGATCTATAAGTAACTTCGATGGATTCAGCTCGATAGTTCTGCACCAATTCACTAGTTGTAGGAAGTACCAGAAGATGTTGTTGGAGTTGTTTAGCCTGAAGTAGAAAGAAGGGGAAGGTCTACGGGGGTATATAAAATGTTTTACGGATGCCAAGCTGGAGGTACCGTTGGCATCTTAAGAGAGTCTGATTAACACTATAGCTCAAGGGCTAAGAAAGGGTGAATTCTTCCAGTCATTGGTGGTTAAGCCAGCGCAGACGTTTGGAGAGCTCTTAGCAAGGGACGAAAAATATATTTATTTGGAAGAATCCCTGAGACTGAAGGATGACGGGGATGGACGGAGAGGGCAAGTGGACAAGGAGGGCATGATGCAATTCAAGAAACCCAGAACCGACCTGGGAGGAGGACGCCCCAGATTTGATCGGTACACACCCATGGCTTCATCATAGGGGGAGATCCTCCAGGCCATTGAGCGATATCCTGACCTTAAATGGCCAAACACGTATGCCTATAAGCCGAAAAAAGATAAGTCTGATCGATTGTATAGGTACCATAATAAGTATGTCCATGATACTAATCAATGCACTCACTTAAAGGATGAAATAGAGCGGATGGTACAGACAGGGCACCTTAAAGAGTTTATGCAGGCAAAGAAGGAGGGATCCAGGTTTGACCCTTACAGGAGGGACATGTATCAAATGGCCAGGCATGACCAGGGACGCAACCACAGAAATGGGAGAAGGGAGAACCAATCCTATGAAATACGGGGAGAGACCCAAATGATCCTGGGAGACACTTGGGACATACAATCACAAAGTGCCCAGAATAATTATGTGCGAGCAACGATAGACCTCTCGAGGAAGACACGTGAGGTAGGGCAATTAGCCCCAAGCCTGAACATCTGTTTTGGACCGGAGGACGAGGATGGCATTCTGGCACCTCATGTGGATGCTCTGGTAATAACCACTACCATTGCTCACTATAATGTACGAAGATTCTTCATCATACAGGCAGCTCTGCGGACATCCTATTTTATAATTGCTTTAGAAAGTTGAATTTGGATATAGAGTTGGAAGAGGTTACGACGTTGCTGGTAGGGTTTGCCAGTGGCGGTAAATCTCCTAGTTCGCTAGTGGAGGACCCATTTAGGAAAATAAAGTCGGTGCGTTTCCTGGTAGTAGATGCACCATCTCATACAATGCTATGCTCGGGTGACCATCCCTAAGCTAATTCCAAGCGGTAGTCTTTGTTTATCACATGAAAATGAAGTTCCCTACTCGGGAAGGAGTGGGAGAGGTCCGAGGTGATCAGTATGCATCAAGGAGGTCGTATGTAGAGAGCATTAGGAGAGACAATGAAGAGAGTAAGCCTAAGAAGGCCAGAACAAAGGCAGTAGCGCAAGAGCCAACACGAACTGCGTAAAATTGGTTGACGGTAGAAATTATCCTAGAGGACGACAACCGAGTCTTGCGAGTGGGGGCAACACTGAGCCCGAAGGTTCAAATTGAGCTGGTGGCCTTTATGAGAAACAATGCCGATGTCTTCTCCTGGTCTCCCCAGGATCTGGTAGGCATCGACCCAATGGTGGCTGAGCATCACTTCAATATCAGCCCCACAACAAAGACGATAAAGCAATAGAAATGAAACTTCGGATCGAAAAAAGAAGCCATTATCCAAGATGAAGTGGAAAAGATATTACAAGCAAAGCACATTTAAGAGATACAGTTTCTAGAATGGCTTTCCAACGCTGTGCTGGTGCCAAAAGTGGAAGAGATTTAGTGGATGTGTATCAACTTTAGGGACCCCAACTGCGCTTGACCCAAAGACCATTATCCATTGCCAAGAATAGACCATCTCGTGGATTCCACCTCGGGTTGTGAATTTCTTAGCATGATGGATGCTTCCCAGGGATATCACCAGATCAAGCTAGCCAAGGATGATTGGAAACTAGATAGCTTTATAACGCCGAAAGGGATGCACTATTATGTGATCATGCCCTTGGACTTAAAAATACGGGAGCCACGTAACAAAGGTTGGTGGATAAGATGTTTAGAGCTCAGCTCAGGAGAAACATGGAGGTATATGTGGACGAAATTCTAGTCAAAAGGCTAAGGCAACCTCGCATGTGGACTACCTGAGAGAGACTTTTAAGACCCTTAGAAAATACAGGATGAATCTCAACCCTAAGAAATGTGCATTTGGGGTACGAGCTGGAAAGTTTTTGGGATACATGGTCACAGAATAAGGGATAGAGGCTAAACCAAAAAATATCAAAGCTATTATGGACATGCAGCCCCCATAAAATGTTAAAGAGATGTAATGTCTGGCGGGATGGATATCAGCCTTGAGCAGGTGTGTCTCTCGTTCGGAAGAGAAGAGGCTGTCGTTTTTCTGAGCTCTACAAAAAAAGGCTCGATTCCTGTGGGATGAGGAGTGCCAAGTAGCATTCTATAAATTGAAAGAGCATTTAGCAAGTATGTCGTTGCTCACCAAGCCGGTCATGGGAGACAAGCAGTGAGCGTGATTTTGCTCAGAGAAGAAGTCAGTGTACAGAAGGCAGTATATTATCGGAGCAAGGTGTTGCATGACGCCAAGCTCTGATACGTTGAGGTGAAATGAGCCATGTTATCCCTGATCGGTATAGCCCACAAGCTCCGGCTCTATTTTCTATCGCACAAAATAATAGTCAGGACTAATTTGCCCTTGAAGGCAATAGTGAGCAAGCCGGAGGTCTCAGGATGCCTAGTAAATTGGATTATGGAGCTCAGTGATTTCGATATACATTTTGAGGTGCGGACAACAATCAAGGCCCAGGCATTAGTAGATTTTATGCAAGAAATGACCAGCTCTCCTGAGAAAAAGGGGGAATGGACCATAATTGTGGATGTTTCAGTGGGAAATCCTGGATGTGGAGTAGGGACAACGTTGATAGATTCAGAGGGAACTGCTATAGAATATGCAGTGCAGATGAATTATCGCCTATCTAACAATGAAGCAGAATATGAAGCCATGTTAAGAGGGATACAGATGGCGAGGGAGCTCGGGGAAGAGAGAATAAGCGCGTGGGTATATTCCCAATTAGTATGTAAGCAAATAAAAGGCGAATTTGACACGAGAGAAGATCCTATGCGAAAGTATGTAGCTCAGTTCCATGAGATGGCCAGAACTATTGATTCCCTGGTACCCCAGATCCCTAGAGATGAAAATAGCTGAGCAGATTATTTGGCTAAGGTGGCCAGCTCAGCAATAAATTGCCAGGAGAGAGTGATCACCTTGTTAATGGCGCACCGGTAATTTGGAGAAAATGAGGAAAATGAGTTGCAGGAGGAGAGAGATTGGCGAGCGACCATTAAAACATACTTGGAAAGGGGGGGAACTCCCCAGCGATAGAGGGGAGGCAGCAAAGCTAAGGAATAGGTCATCCAGATTTTGTCTGGTCAAAGGAGAGCTATTCAGGAGGGGTTTTGGACAACCCCTCCTACAATGCCTAAACCTAGAGGAAGGTGCCTATGTGCTAAAAGAAATCCACGAGGGTTGTTATGGTAATCACATGGGAGCAAGGGCGTTGTCAAACAAGGTATTGAGGGCAGGTTACTTTTGGCTACAGTTACGAAAAGATGTATAGACTTTCGTAAAGAGATGTGATCGGGGACAGAAGAATTCCCCCCTCATACACCTACCAGCAGAAGAGATCATGACAATGAGCTCTCCTGCCCTTTTTCGAAATGAGGGATAGACTTGGTTGGGCCTTTCCCTATGGCCCCAGGCCAAATGAAGTTCTTGATCGTAGCTATAGGTTATTTTAGCAAGGTTATGTGATTTATTTGGAGGAATATCGTGTGCCGATTTGGTATACCAAGGATACTTGTGTCAGACAATGGGACGTAATTCATGGCAGCTCGAATACAAGCTTGGTGCACAAAGATGAAAATAGCGCAACACTTCACATCCGTATACCACCCCCAGGCGAATGGCCAAGTTAAAGTGACTAATCACATCTTAGTGCAAGGGATCAAAGCGCGTTTGGAGAAGTCAGGAGGTAAATAGGTGGAGGAGCTCAGCTCGATCATATGGGCATATCGAACTAACCCTAAAGAAAGCACGGGAGAAACGCCGTTCGGTCTGGTGTTCGGCATGGATGTTGTGATTCCAGAAGAGATCGGGGTTGAAACCCATAGAACACAAAACTTTGATGAAAGATAGAACGAGATGCTGAGACAAGACACATTGGATTTAATAGAGGAGAAGAGAGAACGAGTTTCCATAAAAATGTAGCATATGAGGGGGCGAGTTAGATCAACCTACAACAAGTCATTGCTCAAGCAGCAATTCTAAGTGGGAGACCTGGTTCTCCGCAGAGCTAATTTGGGTAAGACCCGAGGAAAGTTAGATGCTACATGGAAGGGACCATACAAGGTCACCAGGATTCTTGCGGGAGGATCCCATGAACTCGAGAAGATGGATGGAATTAAACTACCGCGAGCGTGGAATATAACGAATCTGCGAAAGTACTATGTGTGAAGTTAATGTAGCAGAGTTGTTTTTAAAAGAAACTAAGGTTAACTTAATTTGTGTTCTAGAATTACCTTACCCGATATGTCAGTCAAGGGCACGAGCCCCAAAAGTTTGCCCGATTGGTCAAGGGGTGGATACCCCTGATTACCAGACCCGATAGGTCAATCAAGTGCAAGAGCCCCCAAAGTTGGCCCGATTGGCCAAGGTGGGGATACCCCTGATTACCTGACCCGATAGGTAAGTTAAGGGCAAGAGCCCTAAAAGAAGGCCCGATTGGCCAAGAGGTGGATACCACCGATTACCTGACCCAATAGGTCAGTCAAGGGCGAGATCCTTAAAAGGCCTGATTGACCAAGGGGTGGATATCTCCAGAAAGCCTGACCCGATAGGTCAGTTCAGGGCAAAATCCCCCTAATCTTGGTCCGATTGACCAAGGGTGGACACCCCAAGAGAGCCTGACCCGATAAGTCAATTAAGGATGAAAGCCCTAAACTTGGTCCGATTGACCAAAGGGTGGACACCCCAAGAAAGCCTAACCCGATAGGTCAGTTAAGGGTGAAAGCCCCTAAACTTGGTCTGATTAACGAAAAGGTAGATATACCAGGCAAAACCCTGACCCGACAGGTTAGTCGAGGGTCAAGAGTCCCAAATATGGGCTGATGAAAAATAGAACTTGCAAGTTAATAAAGAAAGAGTAATAAAAAAAATTACATGAAAAAATCCAACATTGTTCGATTCGAAAGATAAAATACAACCCCATGGGGATAACACAAAAAGCAAGAAATGACCACGCATCCACCTTGAGAAAAAATTATTTGGAGTAGGTACGAGCAGCAGAGTTTAAGGATAGGATGATGAGACCCCCCACCCCCCCTATCTGTAGCAAAAATCTAGCGGACGCGCCATAGATTTTGTTTGGTCTCTTGAAGGCGGAGGCAGTTATTGTCCACGCGCTCTTCTTCCAGCTGAGCCTCGCGTACAGCAGTGGATAAATGCCGTGCCGATCTAATCAAGTCGTCTCTCTCTTCGCGGGGTTGTCGATTCAAATGCTGATGTTCGAGCCACTCACGCTTGAAATGGCATTTCTTATGCCTTTTCTTCTCCAGGAGTTTGCATAATTGGGAAGACTTTTCACGAAGGCTAGCATTTTCTTCTGAAAGAAGAAAATTCTCATTGAAAAAGGAGAGGTTTTCCTTCTTAAGAGTATCTATCTCTTTTTATCAAAGATTCGGAAGCCATAATGATAAATCAATAAAGCAGGGAAAAGTGTTTATATAAGGAGCGTATAATACAAATGATATTAGGGTTTCCTTGACTTAAGGAAACCCTAAGCATAACAAAAATACAAAAAGGAGATGAGCAAAAATATTGTTCGGTACAAGACAAATATAAAAGACAAATCAGACAAGGCAAAATAACGCATAATACCAGCTTATATCCCATAATATTAAGTGTTTAGGTCATCCCCTCCCTGCTCAGTCGCCCTGGAGATCTACCCGAAGGTGCTCTCAAACTGAGACCCACTCTGGAGCTCACCTAAACGGAAAAGGTTAGGAAAGAAGTCATCGCTGGGAAACCAAGGGCTAGCGACTGTTCTGGCGGGGAAGAAGAACTCTGGGCAGAAGCGCGGAAGGCTTGGAGAACGTGCTCTGTAAACTCGAGGGCCACGAGCTGATGAAGGTGATCGTCCTCCTCGAAAAAAGTCAAACCTGTGGGCTTGGGGGGATCCTTCGGAGGCGTGCTGCGTTGAATGGGGTAGAGAGGTTCTCTTGGGACCATTTCTCATAGGCGTCCATCCCGAAACGATAGTAGACCTCGGACTCCGGGACGAGAAGTTCCCATAGCTCCGAAGAGTGTAGGAAGACTCGCCTAGTCATCGCTTCGGTTGTTTGGATAAGTTTCAACCCTTCTTCTGAGTTAAGTAACTCGGTTCGCCCCTCAACTCGACCTTCAGATAAGCCCTCAGTACGAGTCTCAACAACCCACTTTTTTGCCTCTTCTGCCTAAAGAAGCATTTTAGCCCGGCCCCTCCCCTCTCCTTCTTAAGCTCTCTTCAGTTTGGCCTAGAGCTCTGTGTCCTGGGCCATAAGTCCCTTCTTCTCAGTTCCACTTTCTTTGCGGAGACTCACCAGCCTCTTTTCTCTCTCCTTAAGGGTCTCATGCTCCTTAGCGAGGTTGGCATTTATTAGAGAACCTCGAGCCCGAGCGACCAAGATGGCCCTCTTAACGGCAGCGTGATATAACCAGAATGATGAGAAATTAAAAGAGAGAGAGAGAGAGAGATATATGGAGAGATAGATAGAGAGCGGTGGGAGAGAGAAAAAAAAATACAGTTACCCTCGCTTCGTCTTGGCAAAAAGATTCAATCAGCTCTGGATCTGACCATTTCTCCAGGATACAGCGGTCAGAGGAAGGGCACTACCCTTGTACAGATTGGACTGCCACCTTCCCGGAGTAGTCCAGGATGGACTTCTAGCAAATAGGGTCAGGTTGGGATTTGCCACCTTGGATCTCGAGGGGGAAACCCCTTTCCTGGATCGGGATCGTTTCTAAAAGATGAGCGCTTGCTCATCTCCCGAGTCAGGATGGACCATCAGATCAACGTCAGGTTTGGCTAGCCCCTTTGTTATGGCTGTTTCCTCTGATCTGGTCAGCACGTCTCTTCCACAAAATCAACCGAAAATAGAGCTGGATTATTTAAACCATCACCAAGGTAGAATAATCTTTTGAAAAGTGATATTTCACTCACCAAATATATCCCTTCATTGCCTTTTCAACCATCGATTACAACGCCACTGAAACACTCGGTTAGCAAAACTCAAAACAAGATTAGGAGAATTCAGGAAAGACACAAACACAAGCAACGGAACACACAACAAAAAGGCATCTTCTCAAAGTATGAATGTCCTAATTGATGCCTGAAAATCATAACATAAAAAGGTTAAAAATACTCACTTTATGATTTTAGCAACTTGATCAGTGTTGATTTTCATAACTGATGACATTATAACCAACATTGCTTTTGGTGAAGTCAATGAAAAAAGACCCCTTAACCCATGTTAATGACTACGTCAAAATCACTAAATAAGGTGAAATTTAAAAATTGGATCCATTTTAATCCAGGTTTTCTTCATCCTTTTAGAGATTTGGAAGATTAGGACTGGATTTTTCGAGATATCAATGGCACTGGAATTATCACAGAGCACAGTTAATATTCTACTATGTAGACCGTAGTTTTCTGTCATTTGGTTCATCCATAGCAACTATGTACAAGCACTTCCAGCTGCAATATACTCGGCTTCAGTTGTAGAAAGAGAAATGAAATTTTGTTTTTTGCTATACCATGAGATAAGATTATTACTTAAGAAAAAATAACCCCTTGTAGTACTGTTTCTATCCACAACATCCCCAGCCCAGTTCGAATCAGTATAACCCACGAGTTCAGTACCAATTTCTTTAGAATACCAAACACCCAATTCAGTTGTACCAGCTATATATCTGATGATTCTTTTAACAGCTTTTAAGTGCGACTCTTTTGGGTTTGATTGATATCTAGCACACAGACACACACTATACATGATATTGGGCCTACTTGCTGTTAAATACAAAAGACTCCCTATCATGCTTCTGTACACGGTATTATCAACACCGTTACCTACATCGTCTCTAGACAGTTTTACGGTTTCGCCCAACAGTGTTTCGTTATGCGTTTCATTCTCTAACCCAAATTTCGTAACTAAATTCTTAGTATATTTGCACTGAGAAAGGAAAATACCGTCATCCAACTGTTTAATTTGTAAACCGATAAAGTAAGAGAGATTACCTTCCATGTTCATCTTAAATGTGTCGGACATTCGAGTTATAAACTCTTTCACTATCTTCTCATAAGTAGATCCAAAAATAATATCATCTACATAAATCTGGACAATTAGGATTTGCTTATTTGATCTAAGAAGAAATAAGGTTTGTCAACTTCCGCTCGTCTAAAGTTCAAAAAGAGCAAGTGTTGAATCAACCTTTCATATAAAGATCTGGGAGCTTGTTTTAAACCTTATAACGCCTTTTTCAAACAAAGTTTGGTTTGTGAGGATCTACAAACCCTTTAGGTTGCTCTACAAACACTTCTTCACTTAAAACTCCATTTAGAAAAGCACTCTTTATGTCCATTTGATGTAGAGATATTTTCATATGACAAGCAACAGCAAGTAAAAGTCTTACAGATTCAATGCGAGCAACAGGGGCAAAGGTCTCATCAAAATCGATACCTTCAATTTAAGTATACCCTTGTGCAACCAATCGAGCTTTATTCCTCACAATATTTCCTTCCTCGTATGTTTTGTTCTTGAAGATCCACTTCGTTCTTGTTACATGTGAGTTTTCTGGACGAGGAACTAAATCCCGAACATCGTTCTTAGCAAATTGATCCTACTCCTCTTGCATTGCCTTTACACATAATTCATCCTTACGAGCATCCTCCACACGCTTGGGCTCTGTCTTAGAAATATACAAAGACTCTCGAATTATAGAACAATTATTAGATAAACAGACATACCTAACCATTTCTTTGAAGTTTATCTGACGCTTTCTTGTACTTCTTTCATCTAGATCTCCAATGATTTGCCCCGTGGGATGGTTCCTCTGAATCCTCATCTAGATCAGAATCTGATTCTGAAGCAACTTGAGTAGATGTTGGGTTTGATGTTAAGTTCCCAGAACCATCACCGAAACCAACATCACCTGTTTCTTCAGTTTCAACACCTGCATCTTTGATTTCAACACCTGCACTTTCATCTACACCAACCGTGACATTATTTTAAAGATTTTGATCATCTACCATATCATTATCCTCTGTAGGTTTAGCACCACTCATTAAATCATCAAACTTGACGTTGACAGACTCAAACATGCTACGTGTCCTGAGATCAAACACCTATATGCATGACTGTTTTGGGAATAACCCATGAATATGCATTTATCACTTTTCGAATCCTTTTTTGCAAGATGATTTCTATCATAGAGCACATAGCAAATACATATAAAGATATGAAAATAACTCAAGTTCAGTTTTTACCCAACAACAATTCATAGAGTGTCACACAAGACCCTGGTCTAAAATATACCCTATTAATTATATGACATGCAGTACTCATAACTTTAGCCCAAAAATGTTTTGCAATGCCATTAGAAATGCACATAGTTCTATCCATCTCAGCAAGAGACCTATTTTTACGTTCAACTATGTCGTTTTGTTGGGGGTGATTGGTGATGAAAACTCATGGCTTATACTAAATTTTGAAAAATAGTTTGAAAAAGATGCATTCTCAAATTCTTTTCCATGATCAGATCTAATCCTACTAATATTCACACCAAATCGCACACACAACCTTTTTTCAAGTTTTTTAAATGCTTCGAAAGCATAAGATTTTTCTTTCAAAAATTTTACCCAAGTGAAACGGGAAAAATCATCTACAATTACAAGAACATACCTTTTACCACCAAGGCTCTCAACTTCAAGCGGTCCCAAAAGATCCAAATGAAGGAGTTCGAAACAATATGAGGTAGTGAGACTTTGTACATTTGATGTGACACTCTGACTTGCTTACCTCTCTGACATGCCTCACAAACAGGGATGATCTTGATGTTGAGCTTAGGAAGCCCATTCACAACCACCTTCTTGGCTAACTTTTCCAGCATCTTGTAGTTGACATGTCCATATTTTTGATGCCACACCTCAGCATCACTTAATTGGGATAGTTTTCAAAAGACATCACCATTGATTTGGTACTAGTTATCAGAAGTTCTCTGACGGGTAAGGATACAAGCTCCATCGTCATCATAAACATCACATTTCTCACGATTGAACTTAACATTGAAACCACCATCGCAGAGTTGGATTATGATGATCAAGTTTGTAGTAAGTCCTTCTACCAACAAAATATTTTCTAACTTTACAATACCGGGAAAATGAAGAGTTTCTTGGCCAATGATTTGGCCATTTGCACCTCCACCATATTTTTGCTTTTCCTTCTTGAAATCTGACAATGTTGGAAAGTAGGTCGTATGATCCGGTCATGTGCTTGGAGAAGCCACTGTCGAAGTACCAGGCTCTGGGGACGTGGTATTTCAGGGATGTATAGATCATATTGCATTTGATATCATTATTTTTTACCCAAACCTGTTTGAACCTGGTGTTGGTTTTGGTGTTAGTAACCTGGAAACCGTCATGGGATTCAGCAGACACCCTTGCTCTCTGAAAATGCCTTTTCTCGCCAACAATCTTCCAGCAGAAAGGTCGAATGTGACCTGATTCACCACAGTGATGACACACATACTGTTTTCTTCTCTTCTTGTGGCGTTTGGTCGACATCTATTTTGGACTTGATTCTGGCATTTACTGAGTGGGCTTGTAACTTATTCCATATCTTGAGGGTTCAGAGAACGTCATCTCTAGAATTTCGTCAAGCTTTGCTTTGCCCTTGTTGAGATTTGTGATGGTTCCTTGAATCTTCTTCAATTCAATTTTCACTCGATCTAGCTCAGCATCCTTTTTGGGGAGTTAAGAATCCAATCGAACAATTATATTAAGTTGATCATCCTTCTCCTTGGTCAGTTTGTCCACCTAGACCATAAGATCTTTGACCTTGAGTACCTGTTTTCCCCAACTAACAAATAATTTCTTATGTTCAATGCTCTGCTTCTCGTACTCGTCAAGATATTCATCAACCTCTGCATTCAGGCACGCGATGTTGGTATCGGTGTTACCAACACGGATGTCATCATGCCATACAACATTATCGAATAAGGATGGAACTGATTTAGGCGATTCAGAATCATTGTCATCTTCAGTGTACTCTGTGGCAATCATGTTCTTTTTCCTGAGTGTGTTTGCACATTCATGTTTGTAGTGTCCCCAACCTGTTCATTCATGACATTGAACTTCACTGAGTGGCTTTGGGGAGCTGGATGCACAGGATACAGAAAGCGAAAACTGTGATCTGGACAGAGTGCGCCCAGAAAACTTTGTTGTAGGCACCTGTGGCTTTAGTTTTGGTCTTTTTCAGAAACCCTTTCAAATCAAAATCTTCATCATCGCTATCGGAGTCCACATCAAAGGAGAGAGCGACATTCACTAGTGCAGAAACAGCTTTTAAGAACGCCTGTTTCTGCAGATTAAGAACGCCCTGCTGAGGCGTTCTGTATGCAGCTGTTCTTAAAAGTCTGACAATCAAGAACGCCTCAGCAAGGCGTTCTTGATTGTCAGACTTTCAAGAACGGTTTTCAGAGACGTTCTTAAAAAAAATTCAGCCGTTCTAGAAAGTCGGTTTTACAGGTTCCCCTGTTCTGGAAAATAACTTTCCAGAACGTCCTTTTTTAAGACGTTCTTGAAAATATACTTTCCAGAACGTCCTTTTTAAGGTGTTCTCGAAAGTATTCTTTCGAGAACGCCTCGAAATACAGACGTTCTAGAAAGTATACTTTCTAGAATGCCTGAAAAAGGGACGTTCTGGAAAGTATACTTTTCAGAACGGTTGAAAACAAGGCGTTCTGAAAAATGTATTTTCGAGAACGTCTCCAAAACAGACGTTCTGGAAAGTACACTTTCCAGAACGCCTTTTTTAGAGACGTTCTGAAAAGTATATTTTACAGAACGTCTCGAAAAAGGCGTTCTGGAAAGTATACTTTCTAGAACGGGTTTTTAAATAACCGTTCTAGAAAGTAGTAAAAAATTAAAAAAAAAAATTAAATGAAAGCTGTCAAATTCATTAAAAACAAGACAATCACAAATAAAGCATTATTGCCAGTTACATGCACAAATCTAAAATATCACTAACAATGATCCATTGATCTGCAATTTTACATGAATTTAAACAAGGTTGGTGTSACATCATCACGRCAAATCATSAAAACAAACAGCAGTGATACACAAACTAATTACAACAAAGCATCTCAGCAATAAGTAAGTTATAGAAATAAATCTAAAAATAAATCAGCTCATACCGAGCACCCTTTGCAAGTGCATCCGATGCGGGTTGTGACCTTCCACATTCAACGTACAACTCAAATGCGCGTTTATAGAAATCGGACACTTCGTTCCAGTTACCCACTTCCTTTGCGATAGCTCCTGCAGACTCCATATGTTTTGCAGCATCCCAAGGCCTGATTCACTCAATAAAGAAAACTCATAAATAAGAATAAAAAATGTACCATAAGCAGAATAAAAAATCAAATGGACCCCTCCAAATTAGAAGTGGAAGGTGGGTATTAAAAAACACATAAATAATTTCAGCCAAAAGCTGACAATCACTTTAAGTGTTTGCAAGAAATCGATTCAGGCCTTCAGGGACATATTTTAAAATCAACTAAAAAGGTATACTTTCTGATCAAAAGGCTTATATCCTTCTAAAAATCAACTAAAAAAATAATAAACGATATCAAAAATAAAAAAACAAACAAATAAATAATGACAAATGGTATTCATACCTTGACTTGCTCTTGAATGAAGACTTTTTCTTCCCACCACCTACAAGAGTCCTTTTCAGCCTTTTCTCACTCATGTCACCCTGGAAAAGTTCCTGCATCTCTTCCGTTCTCGACTGACCACTACTATGTGAAGGACGCTTGTTGGGTTTCTTCATGGATTTTTTCACAATCTTGCCAGCCTCGACAGCCTTTTTTGCAGCCTTCACTGCTTTTGCTCTATGATACGCCACGTCAACCAGAGGAATACCTATTTTTTCCTTCTTGTTTTTCTGCTCTCCCTGCTTACATTTCAGAATAGTAATAGTTACGAACAAGTTAGTAATATGCATTCATCAGATCTAGCCATACTTAATTTCTCAATAATGATTTTAATATACATATATACATCATATTAATATTATATATATACACACAACAAAAAAACAAAATATTAAAAAATAAGAAAAGGGGAAGATACGTGCCTTGACTTCATCATCTTCATCCTCTAGCATTTCTCTAGACGCCTCCAATTTCCTTCGCGCTTTCCTAAGCAAATTTTTATAACCAAAAAAATAAAGTTAGCTTATATAAAACCAATTTTGTCAAAATAAAAGTATGCTGACGCGTGCAATTGGATTACCTCACGGTTTCTCTTTTCCTTCATCTTCAGTTGTTCCGCTTGTTCACCACTGATCGCCTCTTTGCCAGAACCTTTTTTCTTTCCCAAAGCATCCTAGTAAAATGTATCATTTGCCAGATGCCACTTAAGTAGTTGAAATTTAACTGTAAAGCCAATGCAACATACAATTCCAGACAATGGGAAAATTACCTTTGCTTCTTGCGCTGCAAGTTTTTTTTCCTTCTCTGTAACAAACCAATTTCTTTTAGGCCTTGAGAAAATTTCATCTCTGTGTGCATCATGTTTTCTGCCTACAATAATATTTTGAAATTAGGATATTCAAGTACTTTTTGTTACAAAGAATCTACTGACACTTGAATATATATATATATATATACAAAAAATAAAAACCTTTGTTGCCTCCATTTCAGCTTTTCTTAGCGCCATTTCTTCCCTGCAACAATAAAAGGCGATAAATCATATATACTTCATAAGGAATCAGATGAGAAAATGAGTCATTCAACATTCTTCTTGAAGAATCGAGGTCACTTCATCTTCCATTTGCTCAATCATTTGAGACTATTTCCTTATTGATTGCTCGGCTACAATCCGGCTCCTAAGCCTTGCACCAACTCTTTTAACCTGTCATTATGGTTCAATAGTTCTGGGCATTAAGATTATACTTGAGCAAAAATCTTCACTCTCCTAGTTCCCTTTTTCTATTATCAAGATAGAGGTCAAATATTTTTTTTCCTCAACAAAATCATCTAGTAAGAACCTAAATGGATATATTAATGGAAACTTACAGGTGATGAGGTATTAGAAGGTAAATATACTATGTAAAAGTCGCGTAAATTTGATGATTTTACCTACTGAGGTTCTCAAGAACAACTGAACCTCCTAAAGCATGTAAAACTAGACAAATATACAAGATGAATAGGAGAGATTAGATCTTACAATAGCTTTTAGTAGAGACCGGTCATCATTAGTAACAAAGGTAACGGCATAACCTTCTCTGCCGGCTCTGGCAGTTTGACCCACTCAATGAACATAACTGCATCAATATTTACTTTATTTTTTCATTTGTACATTATCGGGAATATGAAGTTTGACTTGAAGAGAAATTATGAAAGTTAAAAAAGATAATATTTTATTTCGAGAAACCTAGATTTACCTGGTAAGATCTCGAGGACATGCAAAGTTGATAACTGTCTGAACCCCTATAATATCGAGACCCTGACAACGAAAAATACAACAATGAGATGGAAACAACAATGCAACAATCGAACTAACATCGAACCCAAATTTCAAATTTATATTCCTAGTGTAGCTATATGAATACAAAAATCTTATTATTCTTACACGAGCAGCAACATCTGTTGCTATTAGAAAATCCACTTGCTGATTCATGAACACCTCCAGGGCCTATCCAATAAAGCATGAATAAATGTTTCAAGATGCAGATGGGAACCATTAAACCCGGCAAAAAATAATGATTTTCTGGGGGAAGCTTACATCGAGGCGCTGGGCCTGGGTGAGGTCTCCATGAAGCTCGGCTGCTTTAAAACCAGCTAACCCAAATAAAATTTTCAACCTATGTGCTGCCTTCTTGGTTCCACTAACAATATAAACAAAATAAGAGTAAAGAATTTGAGACATAAGAAAACTCTATAAGATATTTCAAAAATAAAAAAAATCAGCAATAAAAATGATATGATAAACACTATCTCGAAAATATTGCCAAATTTTCATCTATTAGTGGACTAGCCTATTCTCAAGGAGAGCCCAGTAGGAGAAAATGTGAACTCATCATGATTCTGGAAAAGGGAAAATGCAACTAATTCCATTTAAAACAGGCAAATACCTGAAAATAATCACTTTAGATGTAAAGGTTTTGGAGCATAGTGCAAGAAGAACTGCTTCTTCGTTCCCTTCAAGATTTCGGTGTAATCGAACCACCCTGGATACAAGGTCGAGGTACCATTTGAAAAGTTTATGTAGAAAAAATAAACCACCATCAACTAACACTCTCTCCTGCCTTATTGGAGATCTTAAGCATTGGACTAAGGACAATTGAAATATTCAATTAGCAAAGTGAACTACTATGACTTACTCTTCGGTTAATGCTGCTGGCCGCTTTGCCGATGGATCAGCTGATAGGCGAAGTGGTTTATCCAAAGAGAGCTTGACGAGCTCATCAATTTTTTCAGTCATGGTAGCTGAAAATAACATGGTTTGCCTCTTTTTGGGGCACAACTTCACCTAGAGAAATACCATAAAAATATATATTTTTTTAAATTGTTAAGAATTCAGTCTACTAATCACAGTAGTAGAATTTCAACACCACACAGTTATAAACTTTTCTTCTTTGATTATTAACTGATGTCACTAAATTGAACTAATTAGGTAGAACAGAGGTTCTTAGAGGTTAAGCAACAATATCTCTCATAAAATGTATCAACAACCATACGTACATCCATCCATCAACGGAATTATTTATTCACAAATTAATAGCCTTCACTTAGAAACAAAAATAATAAAAAACAGTCAGTTTCCGAGGAAAGATAAATAACCTGAGCAGCTAGTGTGTGAAGAAAAGTCCAAGTAGCTCTTCCAAGTTCTTCTTTTGTCGTCGGACCAGTTGACTTTCCCTAGGGAAACATAACATACACACGAAAATAAAAATGATGGAATATGTAATCAATCTTMARAATATARTGTACCAAYCAKCATCTCGTTTAGTAATTACTTGAATTGATGATGGTAAATGGTTTTTATATTAATTTTTTATCTCCAAACATTCTTATTTCTTACAAAATTATAACAATAATCTTAGCTTCACATTAAATAAGTGAAGCTAATGAACAAGAAAATAAAATAAAAAATAAAAAAAAAGAATAGAACAGAACATACGTGATACATCTCACAATCACATAACAAAATCTTCAACATTATAAGTCCCATTAACTGGAAGGATAAAAAAAATAAAATAATAAAAGTTCACTCAGGATTTTCATCKAACAGTTAGAAAGCTTCCTCGAGAAGTTCAATATGCTGCAAAAAGCAAGATATCAATCACATAATTGAGTACTATATTAATTAAAGTATGGGAAAAAAGGAGGGCAACCTTTACAAGGAATTCGGCTGGTTGGAGATGAGAGGCAGTGGTGGACGGTGAGGAGAGAGAAAGAATCTGGTTCTGGTTTGTGCTGAATGACGATGAAGGTCCGCTGGGACGCAAGACGAACTGGGAGAGATGGCTCTGGATACACTCTGAAACTTTATCAAAGGCTTGGAAGAGAAGCTGTAGCGGATTTTCGGACATTGTTGCTTGTGCGCACAAATACGGGGGGTGAAGGATGGGGGTTTGGCGGCGGCGGAGAAGGAGGGGTGCGGAGGAGGACGGCGGGAGCGTGGTGGGAGATGGCGAGGGGCTCGCCGGAGGCGAAGGTGACGAGGGCGGAGCCGGTGATGCGGAGGGAGCGGCAGTAGTCGGAGTGGGCGGCGGCGAGGTGGTGGCGGGCGTAGACGGCTTCCTTTATCAGGCGGCGGTGCTCCTTGCACCGCCGGACGGTGTCCTCGTTGTCCAGCTTGGAGCCTTGCCTCTGTTGGGTTTTCTCGCTGTCTGCTTCGTGCCGGGAATGTAAGATTTTGGAAAGGAATGGAAGAGGAGAGATGGATCGGGGGGAAGAGGAAGGGATAAGGGTTTGTTTGTTTTATTTCTTAATTAAAAAAATTGATTTTGTGGTCATATTTTAATACATAAATAATATGACACACGAGAACGCCTTTTTAAAGGCGTTCTGAATAATACTTTCCAGAACGACATTTTCGATAGTTAACATACGAGAACGTCATTTTGAAAGGCGTTCTTGATATTTAACATACGAGAACGTCATTTTTAACGATGTTCTGTATATATAACATACGAGAACGTCTTTTTAACGATGTTCTGGATATCCAGTATACCAGAACGTCTTTGAAAAAGACGTTCTCGTATGTGACACTTTTATTACAAAAATGCCACCGCCTGACATTTAAGAACGCCGCCTCCTGAGGCGTTCTTAAATCCCTATTCTTAAATCCTGTTTTTGTACTAGTGATTCTTCTCTTTTGAGTTAGAACCAAGATGTTCCATCCTGTCTTGTGTGAGCCAATTAAAGCACCGAAATCTAGATCGTCTATGTCCTTGGATTCTTCTATGGCCACCACTTTAAATCTGAATTTCTTTGAGATGGATCTGAGTAGCTTTCCCACCAGGCGTGAGTTTGCTACTTGTTCACCAAGTTCTCCGCATTCGTTTGCAATATCTGAGAGCCTCATGGCAAAGTTCATGATGAACTCTTTTTCATCCATCCTCATTGCCTCGAAGGTAGAAGTCAGCATTCTTAGTCTTGATCTCTTCACACTCTAGATTCCTTCACACACCCTTTGTAGTGCGTCCCACGCATCATTTGCTGATTCACTTCTTGATAATTTTGTAGTGGCTTGAGTCAACATATCCACAGAGGGTGTTGATGCACTTGGAATTCTAGTTTGAAGCGGCTATTTCATCAGCAGTCCAATCTATTTATTTCTTGTCGATTGTGTCACCCGTCCCATCACTAACACGTGGTTTTTCAAATCCAATCAGAATGGTTCTCCATGCACGTTCGTCGATATTCTTGATATTCCACCGCATTCTCTGTTTCCAGAGAGACTAGTTCTCTCCATTGAGAATCAAAGGCCTTGGATTGCCTTGAGCATCCATAGTACTTGACAAATAAGGATCAGTGCTTAGTATGTTAAGCAACCCGCTCTAGATGCCAATTGTAAATGTGTAGGTTTATGGTTAATGAAAATAAGTATTAGTAGATGATGTTGCTTTCAGTGTTAACAACACCGAAACTAACATCAACAAGAGTTTAACAAAAATAAGCAGCGAAAATATAAACGAAAAACACAGCAATTTAAATTCGGTTCACAAGTAAGTACTTGTGAACTTGGGTGAACAAACCCGAAAACTATATTACTTTTCTTTGTTCAAGATCAATACAAAAGATATAAAGTAATATATGAAACTTATAGTATCAAACCTTTGATACTAAAATACTTGTCGCCTTGAAGGATGATCTTCTCTGTTGGTCACGCAAGTTCGAATACCTTCTTGATCTCGGACAATGGCTTCAAGTAAGTTGCTTGCTTGTGTTCTTGCTCGGTGAATTGCAGTCGTCTTCTTTCTTCAAACCGTGCGTAAAAAGTGTGTTCAAGTCTTGTCTTCTCTTGTCTTAAATAGACAATCGTAGAATGCTAAACTTGGTAAACAAGTAAAACAAGTCTTAAACATCTAAATAAAGTCCTAGACACAATACAAAATTTAGAATCCTAATTTATTTTGTCCCAAAAAAGACAAATAACTAAAAAGAAATTATTGCCAAGAATAAATTCTCAACATACATGTATAAATATAGTCCAATTACACAAAATTCGAATATTATGTAATTACAAACACCCTTTGCATTTCGCGTTATATTACAGGATGAATGTGGTTTCTTGAAATTAAATTAAATATTATGGTATCTTTAAAATTTTTCCAGTCATTATTTTATAGGAATACACTGCATCGGAGTTTCATTTGCACGTCGGCCCCTAGTAGCTCTTTAAGTGTTTTTATTACGAAATCCAAAATAACATCACCAATTAGGTGTATTTATATGTAATTCTACGAGATAAGGAGAATACTCGACCTAGTATTTAAAAAGAAAAATATATATTACCTACACTTCAAAAAAAATTATGTCTTCAGCACGTTTATCAAGAGATTCTTAAAAATAATCTTACTTAACAGTTAGAGTGTTCATGATATAAATTACAAGTAATAAAAACTTCTAATTAATATTGCTTAGATAAAATGCATATACGAATTATATATTACTGAAAACTTCTTTGAAACACAGCATAATTTGTGTATAGTCAAAATATTTTTCCTAAGCTGTGTCATTTAATACTTAAAATCAACTTGATCATATTTCCAGTCGAGTTAAATGAGATAAAGATCTGTACACTAAGTATTTGTTAAATATGATATTTGCACGAAAATAAATGTATACTAGTATTATACCCGTGCGTTGCACGTTAATTTTTTATTTTATTTTATCTAAAATAAAAATATTTATTTTAAATGTATTAAAATATTTAAATATGTAATTGTATATATGTATACTTAAGTTATGTATATATGTATTTGTGTGTGTGTATTTCGATAAGAACTCACACCAGAAATGGTTTTACCATAACCGCATTGAATAGTATTCAAAATGACAAATTATGAAAAATTTCCTTATACAAAATATTTATAGTTTTGTTACTATGTTTATTCTCATCATCGTCGATCAATATTTTTAAACCCTTGCGATTGTTCACCCTTGATATAGCAACGTATAACTGACCATGATTAAAAACTGACTTCAGGAAAAGTCCAACATGAGAGATGGAGAGAGAGAGAGAGAGAGAGAGAGAGAGATATTGT
>BMAC01000165.1:428627-475438 GCA_014905375.1 Phtheirospermum japonicum
AAAGAAAGCTAAAAATAACATATAAGTGATTATATATATATATAATATAATTCTTATTATTTTTAATGTTAATTATAGTATCTATCCTAATTATATTAAGAAGATTTCTACATAATTAAAAGAGAAAACTAATCCTAAGTGGCTTTTTAATTAAAAAAAAAGAACCAAATCATAATTAATTAAATAAGGTATATATCATAATTATGTTAAGAAAATTCCTACATAACTAAAAGAGGAAACTAATCTTATGTGGATTTTTAATTAAAAAAAGGAACCAAATCATAATTAATTAAATAAGATATATATCATAATTATGTTAAGAAAATTCCTACATAACTAAAAGAGGAAACTAATCCTAGGTGGCTGTTTAATTAAAAAAAGAAACCAAATCATAATTAATTAAATAAGGTATCTATCATAATTATGTTAAGAAAATTCCTACAAAACTAAAAAAGAAAATAATCATACATGGCATTTTTTCTCTACAAAACTATAAAAAAAATCCTACGTGGCATTTTTTCTCAAGAGGAAACTAATCCTAGGTGGCTTTTAATTAAAAAAAGGAACCAAATCATAATTAATTAAATAAGGTATATATCATAATTATGTTAAGGAAACTCCTACATAACTAAAAGAGAAAACTAATCCTAGGTGGCTTTTTAATTAAAAAAAGGAACCAAATCTTAATTAATTAAATAAGGTATATATCATAATTATGTTAAAGAAAATTTCTACATAACTAAAAGAGAAAACTAATCCCAGGTGGCTTTTTAATTAAAAAAAGAAACCATATCATAATTAATTAAATAAGGTATCTATCATAATTATGTTAAGAAAATTCCTACAAAACTAAAAAAAGAAAATAATCCTACATGGTATTTTTTCTCTACAAAAATCTTGTAAAAATAAATTGATTTTTGTACTATGATATATATCTGAATTGTGACTCTACAAAAACCATGATCCTTTTCTCTACAATATCATGATCCTTTTTTGTAAAAACCAATTTATTGTCATGCATATCATGGCACATTCTTGAATATCTCGATATTATTTCAAAACCTTGTAAAAATTATAGGCAAATACTTGTGTTAGGCCAGATTGACGGGTCATGACCCGTTAGGCTATTTGACCCGATACTATAATGTATTGGTTTTTGTACTATGATATATTAGTTTTTGTACTTGAAAGTATTGATTATTCATAAATTTCTGACCCGTGTTATGAGATATTGGTTTTTATACTAAGATGTATTGGTACTAAAATGTATTGATTTTTCACTATAATGTATTGACTTTTGTATTATGATGTATTGATATGAAATTTTGGCTTAACGGGTGATCCGTTAGTCCGACCTAACAAGAGTACCGCCCAAAATTATAAACAAAAATATTACAAAAATGGTAACAATCTAAGACTCAAATAATTCCGCAACATTAATATTGAAAACGCATACCATATTTCTGTAAATATCTTTAGGCTTGAATAATATTCGATGTAGTAGGAAATAAGATATATAAAAAAATTGACCCAAACTTGGGATAAATGCCACATAAAACATGAAGATTTCCTTTATTATACAAGAGTGATATATTTCTTGATATCTAAAATATAGATCCGAGCCTAGGAGGAATATTTTCCCAATAATGCATCTCCCCTTTTTGTAAACTAGCGCCACTAGCACTTACTGTCTATGTACAACTAGCGTAATCACATTGCTGGTGGAACCAATTAACATCGTAAGCAACAATCAGATTCAGGCCATTCCAATGAAGGTCACATTTGAACTTAGTCAAAAAAAGTACCGCGCAGAAAGAAAACTCCCAGCTCTGGCCATGCGTGAGCATGTGAGTTCCAAGATTGTCATCTCTGGATTTGCAGTGCACTAATAACGGTTTAGAGGGATTCTCGGGAAGACGATTATAGAAAGTAATATGAATTTTGGGATAAACGAAACAACTATCTGCTCCGCGAAAAAGATTTGTAGAAAGAAGAAAACAATGTGATGCAGAAAATTGTTGTTTTGATGAACATGTTGTTTATTGGTATTGAGAAAATTATGTATATAATGTATAGATATGTCCACTTTTGTGAATACTCGTTACATATATAGCTGAATTATTTTGAATTTGGGAAGAAATTGTGATAATATGGTAAAATTTGAGATTAGGATACATAATAATCTTTACAAAGAAACCAAAGTGTTATTGTAAATTATGATAGAACCATAAAAATATTTCGAATCTGGAAAGAAATTGTGCTAATATGGTAAAAAAGCATATTAAGATATATAATAATATTTGTAAAGAAACTAAAGTGTCATTGCATGGTCAAATTAATGATTAAGAGGGTAAATTGTCTTTTTAGTCCATTATATTTTTCAGTTTTCAAAAAAGGATCATGATATTGTTCAGTATCAAAATACTTACACTAAATTGGTGAAATTATCAAAAATGGTACAAAATTATTCCGATCGGTTTTTTTGGCTGGCGTGGCGTGATTCAATATTTTCTTATCATTTTTCTTTAATTTTAAACATTAATTGAAGAAAGAAACCCGAGAAATAAATTCATTTTGGTCCATTATATTGGCCACGTTTCAGAAAAGGTACGTGACATTGGCTATCATCAAACCACATCTACGAAGTTGCAAATTCATAAAAAAAAAGGTCCAAATTTAAAGCTTGAATGGGATATTTTTCCGATGTGGCGCAATTCTATATTTTCTTATCATTTTGTTTTTAAATTTTACACATTAAATAGAAAACAAAATCTTTTTTTGCCCTTCATTCTTTTTCCTTGAATCAAATTAATATTTTTTTATTAAATAAAAAACAAAAAAAATCAGTGATAAATATAATAATATAAATTAGATCTTACAAAATTTTAAAATAAATGTAACAGATTTTATAATTTTTTATTATTAATAAGATTTTAATTAATAAAAATAGAAATAAACATAAAAATATAATTTAAAAAGTTATTTAAAATATGGATATTTATATGAAAATATCTAATTTTGTTCATATAAGATTTTATATGTTTTATAATTTTTTATAATTTATTTTATGATTTTATATTTATATCTAATTGTATTAGCTAATTTATATTATTAATAATCATTTTATAATATAAATCTTTATATTTATTTAATAATTTCTTAATATTTATTTTCTACATTTATATTAATCTCAGATTTTTAATAAATCTTTATTGATTCAAATTTTAATAATTAGATTAATGAAAAATAAATGAAAACGGAAAAGAAAAGGGAGGGAAAAACATATTGTAATGTTTATAATTATAGGAAAAATGATGAGAAAATATAGCATAACACCACGTCAGCAAAAACTTCGACTAATCCTTTTTTTGACATTTTTTGATCAATTGGCTAACTTAGTGGACGTGGTTTGACAATGGTCAATATCACATACCTTTTCTTGAATGTGGAATATAATGGGCCAAAGTGGATTTCTTCTCAGGTTTTTTTCTTCAATTAATGTATAAAATTAAAGAAAAAAAAATTATTGAATCACGCCACGTCAGCAAAAATGTCCTATCAGGATAATTTTGTACCTATTTTTGATAATTTTACAAACTTAATGTAGGTGTTATGATACTCGATAATATTATGGTCTTTTTTTAGAAAGTGGACAATATAATAAACTAAATAATTTTCTCATGATTAAGACACATACTAATCTACGTAAAAAAAATCAATTAATACCATAAAAAGTTAATAACTATATAAAAATATATTTAGAGCATGTAATATATTATTCACATGTTCCACAAAGTGTTTTTGTACTTGGTAATTTGAGATAATTTAATCTTAACAATCAATATTTGAAACAATTCTACAGTGTCATTACATAAATATTCATATTTTGAATTACCACGTGAACTGTTCTCCATCAATACAAAATGATTAAATATTAAAACATTTTTACGAAAAACATGTTCATAGTCAAACATACTGATAAGTCCGAAAAGTTGAACTACCAAATAAAGGGAGCACTAACCTCAAAAGGAGATCAGCGACCTGAATTGATGGTGAAATTCGTCTCAGCGACCTTGAATGTCTTTCACAATCGTCGCAGCGACCCCGCCGATCCTGCAAAACAACGCCTAGAACGGGCCGAATTTCGAGTCCGTTAAGGCCCTCCGACGCTTAAGTTAATAAGCGAAAAACAAACTCCTCTCTCTCTCAATAATGCGGTGAAATCACAATAATAGCGTGATAATGATAAAAATAAGAGACAAAAGCCCCTTTTATAGAAATAGGAGAAATCCTCCACTATCTAGGGTTACCTTACATAACCAGAATTCCATTCACACCGTGACTCTTTCACCGACTTTCAATTGGGACTCTTCCCATATGATAAGTTCCCATAAACATGAAACTTCTTGATATATTGCCGAAATAATCCTTAGCATACAGCCCACCAGGCCCATAAACATATTAAACTCTCAATCAGGCTCAAATACTCAGCCCAACCCACCAGAGATCACGACCCTATATGAGAACTCATCCTCATACTACAGGACGCTACTCCAGACACATCAGCTCGCCCACTTTTGAGGAATAGCCTTCGGCTCGTTCATTTCTCAAAGACACAATATTGAGGAACAGCCTTCGGCTCGTTCACTTCTCAAAGACATAATAGAGCTCGCCCATCTTCCAGGAGGCACACCCTCTCCTAGAAATGAGGTCGCCTTCGACAAATACCCACATATATCACATAATATTACACACAGACATTTTGGTCCACATCAGCTAGTCCCCCATGTTCTAGCTGATTAAGGCAGGAAATCAGGTAGGGCATGTAAATAGAATCCAGCAAACACAAATAACATATGCACACAAACCATCACTCTACCTCATAAACATGTTTCAGAATTACTCAGCTCGATCTCATCGAGCAACAACATCAATAACCCATTATAGATCATTAACCACACCTGCGACCTACAAAAGGCCAACGCACCAAGCTCACTCTTTCGATCACCTTCTGAAAAGCAACACCAAACCTTTAATCAAATATCCCTCAACCACGACGATCTGAATCACACAATAATTAATCGCACTAAACGACCTCATGCGCACAAGTCCCCAGGTTAAATCCCAAGATTTTACACTGGGCGACCTGAAAATAAACCACTCTTTCAACGACCTGTAGCCGCAACAAGTCTCAATAATTTAAAATCGCAATCATAAGCAAACCATAAAGTCAAGACACGCTTCTTTTCTCACATCCCATCTCACTTATGCTTCATTAAATGCAGTCTGCCCTCTTGCCAGACACGTGTAACACCATTACATTCTCGGAGTATAATAAATCAGTGGGCCTGGGAATTAATGGCCCAAAACATTCCCCCAAATAAACCCTAACAAGTCCCGCTCCTATCTGTCCCATCAACTTTTTCGCCTTCCAACATAAAACCCCTTCACCTCCTTTATTTGTTACTTTACGCCATCTCAAATAAAAAAGGATTCACCATTTTTACTCTGCAAAAAAGCTCAACTACTCACAATCATTCAAGAACCTCACATCATTTCACTGTTCAACAACGACCTGCAGCTCGTCGAAAATGTGTAAGTCCCCAAACCTTCTCAAATAACAATTTTAATCATACTGTTAGATCTGTAATTGCATTTGCCGAGATATTTTTGCTTTGTGTTACTCCTCCCCTGAATATATTTTATTTTTCGATGGTATCAGCATCCCCCACCGATAATTCGCAAAATTCAACTCTTTCCCCTGAATCGGATCCCTCTGAAAACCCTTATATAATCGAAACTAGGCAAAAGCATCCCCTATTACCTTCTTCTGGCCTCCGCGACGAGCCAGAAGGTGATGTAAACTGGTCGGAGCTTCGAGCCCAAACCATAGCCCTCTCTGAAACTCAAACCTCGAAAGACAACATCCTCAAAATTCCATCCTCTTCATCGTTAGCCCTTACACCTATTCCGGAGGGTATCCCTTTACCCATATCTAACAAACCTCCACCCTTCGAACACTTTAGGGAGAACCCTGTGACCGTAGATTCTTCCCTATCCATCAGCGACCTACCTTCTTCTTCCCACACAACCAAAGAGATCAAACACATTTATTGGATACTACCCGATCCTTCCAAATTAGAGAAATTTAAGAGAAATCTCAATCTCCCAAAAACCGCCAAGATGGTCTTACCCGAAGGGCCACACGTAGACCCCCTGCGACCTGCGACCAACCATATTACCCTTTTTGATACCTTACTAGTAGCGGGGTTTAGGTTTCCAGCTCACCCCTTCTACATAGAAATCTCCAACCTGTACAACATTTCACCTTTACAATTAACCCCCAACTCCATGAAGTATCTGGCAGGATACCTCTTACTGTGTGAATATTACAACACCAATCCTGACCCAGGCTTCTTCCACTTCTGCTTCCAGATAAAATATCAACAAAATTCTTTCTATCTCTCCACTCGGTCAGGGTTAGCTCGCTTTCTCATAAATCCTCCTAACAAAGTCCCCGAGTGGAGAAAGAACTTCTTCTTTATCTATAACTCTGAAGAATGGCCTTTCATAACCGCACTAAAAAACCGTACTCCCAAACAATATAAACCAACCACCTCCAAAGAGTGCCCTCGTCTGTACAAAAAATACATTGATCAGCTCGAGGAATGGAGCAAACACCCATTTGATATAACACTCCTCACTAACCGATCCGACATGTTCCGCTACGCGGGCATTGACTCCCGCCCAGTGGCACCAGATCGCGCCATTACTGATGATGAATTTGGCAGGTGCTTTTTAGGTTTCATAATTACAACCCGCCATTTATAGCATGAACCAGACAATAACAATCCCTCTTTTTAATACAGTGGCCTTCATCAAGAACTGTGCGGCGACCCGTACCGAACAGGAACAAAAACAGCCCTCGACAAAATCCAAAGATCGCCCTGTTCCAACTCCGGCCAACACAAGCGAGGTCACACAACAGGCCTATGGGGTAGCTAGTGGCGAAGAGAAAGAGGCCCATCTAGTCAAGCGACCTAGCAAAAATAAAGGCAAACGTCTTCTCCATGATGCTCCCAAGAGCCCGGCGGCGAGGAGCCCAAGCCCCAGCCCGCCAGAGCAGAAGAAACGTCGCCTTCGTAAGGGCCCGGCGCCAATTTCAACTAGCACATCTAGCCTGAGTAAAGTGCTGACAAAGATGGATGATGCCAATGACGTTGAAGCTCTTCTCAGCGAGCACGCCCTTAAGCAGGTATGCACAAAAGATCCTTGCCTCAAAATTCATTCCATAACTCACTTAGCTATAAGTTAATATTCAAAAAACGTGACGATTGCAGTTGAAGCCTCTGTTTGCTAAATTTTTGGAGGAGTTCGTAGCTCGATCATCAGCGAGCGACCTCCAGAAAACCATCGACGAGCTAACTACCCAAGCTGAACAGCAAACCCGGCAGCTTTCATTGACACAAGGGGAGTTGGACATAACACTCCAATTGTTGAAGGCCCGTGACGAGGAGGTAGCCATTTCCAAGAGCCAAATCAAGAGCCTGAAGGACGAGGCTACTCGTGTGAACAGCGAGCTAAGCGCAAGGACAGAAGAACTCAGCAAAACAATGGGAGAGCTCGCCCTTCATCAACAAAGGCTCCCAGAACTCCTCAAAACAGCTCGGGAAGAAGGCATAACTGAAGGTCACAAGAATTTCCTCCTCAGCGATCTAGGCAGGAAGTTCATCGAAGCCTATCGGCAAGAAGTTATGAAGGCATACGAGAAGTCTTCCATCTACTTTGGGCTGATGGCGGGTGGTGCTGCAGAATGGGTCCGTTCAGCGGCGAGCATGATCAAAGAGGAGATCGCTGCCCTAAACTTCTCTTACTCCCCTAACGCGGAGGCTCTTATCAACAAGATGTCACCGTTTAGCACCTTCAAAGGCGACTGGCAACAACCTATTGATGCTAAATGGTGGTTATCCTGCCAGAGTCGAGCGGCTTTATCTGCGGGAGCGTACACCGAGCTGAAGACACCTCTAGACGATCTACTACCCACACCAGATCCGGCCAACAGTTTTGCGCCCGAGCTAACTGTCACTTCGGCATCTGAGCCAACCTCCACAGACCATCCTGCCGAGACCTCTCCAAAAGATATCACTATTTAAAACTTTCCAATCAGTTTTCAGTTCGCCATCATTGTACAGACAATTTATCTATGTACTTTCAGTTATTAAAACATAATCTTACCACAAGACACTATTATATCCTACTCATCATAAGATCTCACACTGCAAACACAATCATCGTAGCTCGCAAAGATAATATTTACTCAAAAAATCATTAATATCAAACAACTCGTCCAACATCATGCAACCACTCAAAATAATCTCTACCACAAATATCATAAAACACATTCACAAAGAAAAAAATAATTTACGCAACTGAACAGCTCGCCTGGTCGGGAGAAGTGCCCTCCGGTCCAGAGTTACCTTCTCCCACAATCACAACAACGCTTTCACAATTTAAAATTCCAATATTAATCTACACAAGCATCAACCTACCATCACTTTCACTTTTACTGCGAGAGAGGTGCCGTCCAACACAAGAGTTACCCTCTCCTCAGTCCGCGAATCTAAATCACATAAAAAACACAACTCTTGATCGATTATCAGGTCGGGAAAGGTGCCCTCCAGTCCAGAGTTACCCTTCTCCCTACCATGATAATCATAGAAACACAATCATCTCAAGCCATTTGACCGAGAAAGATGTACTAACTATCTTCTCACAAAAAATCACTATTTTCAATAGCTCGCTTGGCCGAGAGAGGTATCAGAGTTACCCTTTCCCGCGCCATAATACCCTTGCAAGCTTTCAACAAATCATGAGGTCGGGAGAAGTGCCCTCCAACACAAGAGTTACCCTCTCCGCCCTAAAAAACTCAGAAAAGCATACTAGCTCGTAGAAAGAGCAGGCAATACAACTTATCAAAACAACTTTCCCAATTTCACTTTTCATATTATTCCAACACTTGAATAGCTCGCGGGAGAAGTGCCCTCCAACCAGAGTTACCTTCTCCCGCTATAAAAACTTACAAACTTTCAATCAACCACTAGGTCGAGAGAGGTGCCCTCCGGTCCAGAGTTACCCTCTCTCGCCACGAACAAAAATTTCTGAAATAAGCAATAGGTCGAGAGAGGTGCCCTCCGATACAGAGTTACCCTATCTCACCAAAAAGAACTTACAAAAATAATCACTCTCGACTACCCGGGAGAAGTGCCCTTCGACCAGAGTTACCTTCTCCCGCGATCCTCCCTCTATGCATAATATTTCTTCAAATGGAACACGTTCCAGCTCCGGGGTAAAATCTTCCCGTCTGCACTTTCGAGTATATATGCACCACCTCGCAATACTTTTACCACTTTAAAGGGACCAATCCAGTTTGGATCTAATTTCTTAGTCGCCTTCAAAGCGTCTGCTCTCTTCCATACTAAGTCGCCGACCTGAAAACAACGATGTTTAACCTATTTATTAAAAGCAGCCTGTACTCGTTGTTTGTAATGCTCTACCCGAGCTGCAGCTTTCTCTCGTATCTCTTCAATCGTTCCGATTGCTCCTCGAGCCAATCTTTCATTCTCCTCCACGCTAAATGTTTTTAAACGCTGTGAACCTCCCACTATCTCGGCTGGAATGACTGCATCCATCCCATAAACCAAACTGAACGGCCACTCCCCCGTGGTGGTTCGGGGAGTTGTTCGATAAGCCCAGAGGACAGACGCGAGCTCATCCTCCCAAAGTCCGTCTGCTTTCTCTAACCGCAGCTTAAGTCCTTGCACAAAATTATCCGATTAGTAACCTCCACCTGCCCATTAGTTTGTGGATGCGCCACAGAGGCAAATCGCTATTTCATTCCCATATCGTTGCACCATTTCTGCATTTTTCGCCCATTAAACTGGGTCCGAGACTAACACTCGTGGCACTCCAAACCTGCAAAATATATTATCAAAAATAAAGTCCATTATATGCTGCTTGCTTATCCCCGTGACAGCCTCAGCTTCCACCCACTTGGTGAAATAATCAATAGCCACCACTAAATGTTCTTTACTGCCCGGGGTCTTTGGGAAAGGACCTATTATATCGATTCCCCACTGCGCAAACGGGCATGGCGAGCTCATTACTATCATTTCCTCAGCCGGTATGCGAATAACTGGAGCATGCATCTGACACTTCTTACAAGTTCGAACCAGCTCGCTTGCCATAGCCTTCATCCCAGGCCAAAAGAAACCTGCTCGCAATGTTATACCCATCAAGGCCTTTCCCTTTGCATGATCTCCGCAGTACCCTTCATGTATCTCTCTCAGTACCTCCATCCCACGTTCTTTAGCCAAACACTTCAGAAGAGGTCCAAACCGCGACCTCTTATACAATTCCTCATTAATAGCACAAAAACGACCTGCAACTCTAGCTTCTTTTGTTTTCAATTTCTCTGCGCCCTCCTGTGCTTTAAGGAGAATATCCCAAATAGGTGATCGCCAATAATCCTTATCTTCAATCTCCATAACCTCTACTCCCCTCTCTATACTGCTACTACCCAATTCCATCAATGTGATTTTTCGAGTGTCACAGGACACTAATGCTCCTGCTATTCGAGCGAGCTGATCCGCCCGTGTATTTTCAGCTCGCGGCAGGTGCTCTAGCTTGAACTCTTCAAATCGAGCCGCTTGTTCCTGTAATTTACCCAAATACATCGCCATGCATTCCTCTCTAGCTTCGAAAGAACCATCGAACTGTCGAGCTACCAGTTGCAAATCAGTATATGCCCACAGCCTTCGAGCTCCCAACTCGCTATCCATCTTAATCCCTTGTAACACAGCTTCGTATTCAGTCTCATTGTTGGACGCTTTATATCCCAATTTGATCAAAAACTCCAAATTCTCTCCTTCCGGGCTAGTCAGTAAAACACCTAACCCTGCTCCTGAAGCCATAGTTGACCCATCTGTATACAAGGTCCACGCTTTCACTTCTTTATCCTCGTCGACCTGCCTCATCATCTCCTGCAAGAAATCTACTAATACTTGTGCTTTGATAGCCACCCTTGGTTCATAAACCACGTCATACTCACTCAACTCCACTGCCCATTTCACCAATCGCCCTGACATATTCGGATTGCCCAGGACTTGTTTGAGGGCCAAGTTGGTACGTACTTTCACTCTGTGGCTCAAGAAATAAGGCCTCAACTTCCTGGCCGTACAAACCAGCGCGAACCCTCCTTTCTCCAGCTCGGTATACTTCAGTTCGGATCCCCGCAGCATCCTGCTAATATAATAAATAGGTCTCTGCAAACCTGCTTCTTCTCTGATCAGGACAGAACTCACTGCGACCTCCCCCACGGATATGTACAAAATGAAATCCTCTCCTGGCATTGGTTTGGTCAGGAGTGTTATCTCTGTCAGGTATTTTTTCAGCTCGTCAAAGGCATTCGCCGCTTCTTGTGACCACTCGAACTTGGATCCCTTTCTTAGCGCCCTAAAAAGGGGACGCCTCGCTCTGCCGACCTGGAAATGAAACGACTAAGTCTTGCAATGTGCCCTGTAAGTACTTGCACATATCGCCCCATACGGGGGTGCGGCATCTCTAAAACAGCTCGCACCTTTTCTGGATTCACTTCGATTCCTCGTTCCGTCACCATGTAACCCAAAAACTTTCCTGATCGCACCCCGAACGCACACTTCTTCGGGTTAAGCTTCATCCCATACTGTCTCAGGATAATGAAAGTCTTCTTCAAATCTTCGACATAGGATTCTGCTTTTTCGCTCTTCACCAGCATGTCATCCACATAAACCTCCATGGTGGCCCCCAGCAAATCCTTAAACATGCGATCCACCAACCGTTGATATGTCGCACCTGCATTCTTCAATCCAAAGGGCATGGAGACGAAAYAGTARGTACCTGTAGAAGTAACAAAACTTACTTTGGGCTGATCTTCCTTTGCCAAGGGTATTTGGTGATACCCCTGCGAAGCATCCATCACACTCAACAGCTCGCATCCCGAGGTAGAAYCCACCAACTGATCAATCCGCGGCAAAGGATAATGATCCTTAGGACATGCTTTATTCAAGTCACGAAAATCCACGCACATCCTCCACTTCTGAGCTGGTTTTGGTACCATCACAACATTGGAAAAGTACTCTGGGAACTGAATCTCTCTTATATGGCCCGCTTTCAACAACTTCCGTACCTCTCCTTAAATCACCTTGTCCAATTCCGACCCAAAATGCCTTCTCTTTTGCTTCACCGACCTTGCCTTCGGGTCCGCATTCAAATGATGCTGCGCGACCTCCGATGATACCCCCGTCAACTCTTCATCTCCAAACGCAAATATATCCCGAAATTCTCTCAACAGCCTTATCAGCTCGTTCTTCAACGCCTCAGGTATTTGGGTACCTATCCTCGTGGTATACTCCGGGTGTTCTTCTTCCAGGGAAATCTCTTTTAACTCCTCGTTTGGCTGAACCGAGTTCTCCTGTTCTTTCATCTTCTTGGGGTTGAGCACCCCTTCCGGCTGATCGTTACTTCTCTCTCGCTTATTCTCCATCAACCCTTTCTTGACCGTCATCTGATAACACGATCTGGCGACCTGTTGCTCTGCAACAACCTCACCCACTCCATTGCCTACTGGGTACTTGATACTCATGTGATAAGTCGATGTTATTGCCTGAAACGCATTAAGGGCAGGTCGTCCCAGTATCGCATTGTAGGCCGACCTCCCCTGTATGATCAAAAACTTTAAGTTCTTTTCCATTCTCGACTCATATTTTCCCAACAATACTTGCAACGTCAGCTCGCCTTCTGTGTTCACCTGCGTCCCATTAAAAGCATATATGGGCGTGTTCACCGACCGCACTCTTCTGTCAATTTCCATCCGATCAAGGCAGTCTGTATATATGATGTTCACCGAGCTCCCATTATCTACAAATATCCTGCTGACCTCATAACCCTCAATCTCCGCCTCTATCACTAACGCATAATTATGATCTTCCTGCAGCCCGCACCTCTCATCGGGGCCAAAAGAAATGATTGGCCCTGCGACTTGAGGTTGTCTGCTCACACTAGCGACCTCACTTACGCCCAAACGAGCTGACTTAACATGTCGTTTCCTCGCATTGTTGGAGTCACCATCCATTGGCCTTCCGAAAATCATGTTTATTCTTCCTCTATTTCTCCGCGGTCCTTCCTGTCTCGGATTTCCTTGCCGTCCTTGCCTCGCGACCTGCTACTGAGGCGGGCTCCTCGGCGGTGGTGGAGGTAATGCCTGCCCTTGTTCGCGCGGCTCCCTTTCTTTATAGATTACTTCTTTCAAATGCCCTGCTTTTATCAGTCTCTCTATTTCTTCTTTGAGATGTCTACACTTCTCAGTGAAGTGTCCGTAATTATTGTGAAATCGACAGAAGGAGGCAATCTTGGGATGATTGGGGATAGGTGTGCGGTCCTCTGGCCAATGTATGGCATCCGGCAAAGAACGCTCCATAATACTGAACACCTTAGCCCGCAGATATATTAATGGTGTAAAATCTTCCTGTTTCCACTCACGCGTGCTCGCCTCTTGTCTCCCACTAACCCCAGCACTCAAAGCCAGGAGCCCACGCATTCCTCTCTTAGACTCTCTTCTTACTTCTGTCCTCGTGATGACTTCTCGCGCATCTGCATCTGACCTGCCAAAACGCACTTAATGTTCCTCCTCCGCCTCTTCCACCTGTATGTATTTATGACACCTTGCCAAGACATCATCATACGTTCGTGCCTCTTTTTTCACTAACGATTTACGCAAATCCTCTCTCCTTAGTCCTTGATGTAAAGCTCCAGCCTTCATATCGTCAGTGGCAGTGGGCACCCCCAAAGTAGCACTGGTGAACCTGTTAACGTACTGTTTAAGCGTCTCGCCAGGCCGCTGTACCATGGTGAAGAGTGACTGTGCCGTCCTCGCACCCTGTCGAGCACTGGAGAACTGCTTTAAAAAGGCAGCTCGCAATACTGGATAACTGGTATCTTCCCCTGCGGGAGTTGATAAAATCAATTTTACGCGATTCCCCTCAGGGTTGACACAAAAGCCCAGCATGCCACGGCATCAGTGTAACTGTGTAGCATTCTTGCGTTTTCAAAGAGCTGTAGGTGCTCGACTGGATCCGTTAATCCCCGATACTGCAAATCCAATGCTTTATAGTTTTTAGGCATTGCTGCGTGCATCATATCCTCCGAGAAAGGATGCCCTTGTTCTCCTTCCAGCCTATCTCCATCCACTCGTCTTTGTAATTTCAGCATGGCCTCTTGCAGCTCTCTAAAGGCCTTATTATGTGGTCCCATCTCGCTATCTCCTCTTCCTTCTTTGGACACATTACCGCTCTTCTTGGTTTTCTCATGAGACTCACCATCCGGAACAGAGGTCGGAGTCTCACTCTCACTACTATATCTGCAATATCGTCGACTTCCTCGCCTGTAACGACTTCGCCTTACCTTCACTCCTCTAACCCGTCGTCTACGAGTATAAGAGCCCACAGATGAGGTGGAACTAGAAACATCCCCCTTTCTCCGTGTACTCAGTCCCCTCTTACAAGACAATATTTTCGACGTAGATTTCTCGCCCCGTTCTACTTTTTTAACCGCTGACTCCTCCTCCTTCTCGCTATGAGATCTACCGCCTTTTTCCTTCCCCATACTCAGCTCGCTTGGTAAGTACCTGCGTAACTCCTCATGTTTCTCCAGTGGCACGAAGTCCATAAGTCCATCCAAAAATCCTTTTTTACTCTGAATCTTCTCCTTCTTTCCCCTCTACATGGATCGCCTTTTGCGCCTCCGCCTCCGGTGTTTTCATCTCTGCGTCTTCCGCCAACCCTTTCCCCTCACGCTTCCTGGGGGAAGGCGGTGGTGTGTTACCGACGCCCTGGACAACTGGATCCACCTGAGGAGGCGTTTTTCCATCCCTTGCCTCGTCTTTCTCGTTAACGTCTGCCAGTCTGCTCTTCTTGTTCTTCTTGTTGTTTGACAGAGAACCGTATTGTAAAGTCCTCGCAATTATGTTGTTATCCCTCATATTTTGTTTACAAAATCTCTCACGCCTTTCGCTCAAGGACTTGATGTCCCCCTTTCCCACAGACGGCGCCAATTTGATAAGTCCGAAAAGTTGAACTACCAAATAAAGGGGGCACTAACCTCAAAAAGAGATCAGCAACCTGAATTGATGGTGAAATTCATCTCAGCGACCTTGAATGTCCTTCACAATCGTCCCAGCGACCTCGCCGATCCTGCAAAACAATGCCTAGAATGGGCCGGATTTCGATCCCGTTAAGGCCCTCCGACGCTTAAGTTAATAAGCGAAAAACAAACTCCTCTCTCTCTCAATAATGCGGTGAAATCACAATAATAGCGTGATAATGATAAAATAAGAGACAAAAGCCCCTTTTATAGAGATAGGAGAAATCCTCCACTATCTAGGGTTACCTTACATAACCAGAATTCCATTCACACCGTGACTCTTTCACCGACTTTCAATTGGGACTCTTCCCATATGATAAGTTCCCATAAACACGAAACTTCTTGATATATTACCGAAATAAGCCTGGGCATACAGCCCACCAGGCCCATACACATATTAAACTCTCAATCAGGCTCAAATACTCAGCCCAACCCACCAGAGATCACGACCCTATATGAGAACTCATCCTCATACTACAGGTCGCTACTCCAGACACATCAGCTCGCCCACTTTTGAGGAACAGCCTTCGGCTCGTTCATTTCTCAAAGACATAATATTGAGGAACAGCCTTCGTCTCGTTCACTTCTCAAAGACATAATATAGCTCGCCCATCTTCCAGGAGGCACACCCTTTTCTAGAAATGAGGTCGCCTTCCACAAATACCTACATATATTACATAATATTACATACAGACATTTTGGTCCACATCACATACAAATAGAAAAAAACATCATCAGATATCCAGAGAAAGGATAAGAAATTTAGAACTTAGTAAATGAACTGCAATCATAAAATATGTGGTGAGATACATTTCAAATAGCTCCAATTCTTGTAACAATATCCAACCCTGCATGTATAAAGATAGTCCTATTATAGAAAATTCAAATATTATGTAATTACACCCTTTGCATTTCGTGTTATATTACATGATGAATGTGGTTTCTTGCAATTAAATTAAATATTGTTGTATCTTTATAATTTTTCAAGTCATTATCTTATAAGAATACATTGCATCTGAGTATTTCATTTGCACATGGACCCTAATAGCTCTTTTAAGTCTTTTTATTGCGAAATCCAAAATAACATCACCAATATATGTAATTCTACGGGATCAGGATAATACTCAAACTAGTATTTAAAAAGAAAAATATACATTACCTACACTTCAAAAATAAATGAAGTCTTCAGCACGTTTATCAAGAGATTCTTAAAAATAATTTTACTCAACAATTAGAGTGTTCACGATATAAATTACAAGTAATAAAAACTTCAAATTAATATTGCTTGGATAGAACGCATATAAGAACTATTTATTACTGAAAAATTATTGGAAACACAGCATAATTAGTGTATTGTCGAATTATTTTGCCTAAGTTGTGTCACTTAATACATAAAAGTCCAAAGTACAGAATTGGTCAATTAACTTTATGTACTTGGGAATTTTAGTCCACCAAATATACGGGTGGTGATTTTAATCCACTAATTAAAAACAATCGTACATTTAGTCCATTTCCGACCTGAAATTGGGATTTTGATCGAAAATTTGATTTTGACCAGATTTTTAGGGATATTGACCAGAAAAATTGACCAAAATGCCATGTGCTGACTAGGTTATAACTTGCCACATATATGCTGACTGGATTTGTTGTGGAAGGAAAATTGCTTATTTATACAATAACTAATGGATTATCAGCCCCTTATTTGGCCAAGCCCGTCTCTTTCTCTGGAAAAATCAGAATCGGCAAATCGGCTCCTCCTCCTTCGATCGTCGGCGGTGGCTCGATGAGATGGTACCAGCGACAACTACCTTGGGTAGGCGGCTCAGTTGGGCTCAGGTCCGATTCTTCCCCAAATTAAAAACGGTCGGCCAATCTCCCTCCCCCCACCCTTCAAATCCGGTGAACGGCGACAGCGAAACAGAGGGCGGTGATCGCACGACGGTCGGCTGGCTGGGTTTTGGTTTTAGGTCTCAATCGTGCTGCAACAGTTTGGGGGTCTTGGTTGTTCGGGCCGGTAGCGGTTCAGCGTGTGTGTGTGGGTGGAGGGGTAGGGGGGGTTGCTTCGTCGGTGGCTGGAATAAAACGACGGTTGATGATTGGGGGTGGCGATCTGGTGGTTCTCGTGGATCGGGCCGCGGGTATGCCTATGTATGGATTTGGGGTTTGATTGGGGCTGGTCGGTGGTGATGAAGAATCTGGTAAGCACTTTTCCCTCCACAACAAACCCAGTCAGCATATATGTATAACCTAGTCAGCACATACGTGGCATTTTGGTCATATTTCCAGTCGAGTTAAATGAGAGAAAGATCTGTACACTAAGTATTTATTAAATATGATTTTTGCATGAAAATAAATGTATATGTTGTGATGAATATCATTGCACATTCCTGAATATCTCGATATTATTTAAAAACCTTGTAAAAATTATAAACAAAAATATTACAAAAATGGTAACAATCTAAGACTCGAATAATTCCGCAACATTAATATTGAAAACACATACCATATTTCTTTAAATATCTTTAGGCTTGAATAATATCTGATGTAGTAGGAAATTAGATATATAAAAAAATGGACCCAAACTTAGGATAAAATGCCACATATAACATGAAGATTTCCTTTATTATACAAGGATTATATTTCTTGATATCTAAAATATAGATCCGAGCCTATGAGGAAGATTTTCCCAATAATGCATCTCGCCTTGTTGTAAAATAGCGCCACTAGCACTTACTGTCCATGTACAACTAGTGTAATTACATTGCTGGAAGACCCAATTAGCATCGTAAGCAACAACATTCAGATTCAGGCCATTCCAATGAAGGTCGCATTTGAACATAGTCTGAAAAAGTACAGAGCAGAAAGAAAACTTCCAACTTTGGCCATGCGTGAGTGTGTGAGTTCCAAGATTGTCATCTCTAGACTTGCAGTGCACCAATAACTGTTTAGAAGGATTCTTAGGAAGACGATTATAGAAAGTAACATGAACTCTGGGATAGAGGAAACAACTATCTGTTCCGCGAAAAAGATTTGTAGAAAGAAGAAAAAATTGTGTGATGCAGAAAACTGTAGTTTTGATGAACATGTTGTTTATTGGTTTTGAGAAAATTATGTATATGATGTATTGATATGTCCACTTTTGTGAATACTCATAGGATATATAGCTGAATTATTTTCTCGCAGAAGAGTATTGATATGTCCACTTTTGTTGATACTATTATCATTTTAATTAGAATAAGCACAAGAATTTTTCTTTTTGCATAATATTCATTGCATGTACATTCTCGATTCTTTTCGTTGTTCGATGACGGACAAATCGATAAGTGTGGGGTGGTTATTTTGCATGTAATTGTGGTGTTCTCGTGTTTTTAATTAGGGTTTAGTGTCGTTTATAGTGGAATTGAGTCGAGTTTCGTTAGGCTATTAGGTTATTTTCTTTTTTTAATGTTTTGAGTTTTATGTATACGATACTGGTGATGTTTGTGTGATTTTTGGGTTTTTAAGTTCAAAATTCTTATTTCGTAGGTGGCTTAATGAATTAGATTCACGCCAAGACGTGTCGGCATGCGCTTAAGTTCGAGCCAAGGCATTGAGGCCCACCAAGGGCAAGCTCCAAAAGCCACAACATTCTGGAATGATAGCTGATTTGCACGTTTTTAATGACCAAGCGGGACCCGTGCATGCTTTTGGCATTCTAGTTGACTCGCTATGGAAAATATAAGTAAAGACATGCAAAGGAACATAGCACGAGCAAGAAATGATGACTGACGGACGTTTTGGAGTGGAAAACGAGAAAACCAAGCCGAAAGTAGCCCAAATCGATTACCATGTCAACCGATCGACTGCCATGCTAGTCGATCGACCGAGAATAGCCTAGATCGACTGAACAACAGAGGCTGACCCGTTTCAACAACAAGGTAGTCGATCGACTGATTTGCCGGGATTTTTAGCATTTTTGACAATTTTGCCCCTGCGATCCTCTATATAAACACCACATCTTTCCCCAACAAATACATCCACTCTCCTCTCAACTCTTAGATGGGTTTGAGATTTAATTTCTTTTTCTAGTTCTTAGATTTAATTTCAAGTTTTTTCTTGGATTTGTAAGCTCAAGAAGAATTCAAGTCATCACTTGGATTTTATTTTGGATTGCAATTCCATTCAAGTTTTTGTTTCTCTATCTTAATTCAAGTAAGTTTTCCTTAATTTTCTTTTTTGTTCTTCAATTTCAAGCTTGTTATTCAATTTATGCATTTGCCTTCGCTCATAGATTTATTGTTAGATTTGTGATTTGGTTTATGGAATCTAGGTGAGTGACACACCTTGACTATAGATCGGGTCCTTGATCGTTTTTATTTTAAGTATTTCATATGCTTTATTTTGGTTTTTATTTTCATGAATGATTTTATGTTGAGTCCTAGATCTACTCTTCGTTTCTAGTTATTTTTCGAAAAAGTTTTAACTTTCACGTCAATTTTTATTGCTCTTTCTATTGGTGCTTTCAATTTTCATTAATTTGCATTATTTACATTTTATGATCATGCATACATAGTTGTGCCTTAGGCTTTCATGCTTGTACTTCGTTGTTTCTTTGCTTTTTATTGCTTATTTTGATTATTGCTTGCAATTTCAATATGGCATACGCATGAGGCATCCGAAATACTTGCTTTACTTTTCATAGATCGTCGTAGTTTCTCGTTTATTTTCGTAATTTTCCATTTATTTTCGTTTTCCTTCAATCTCTCAAGCTAAAAACCCATTGATTCATACAATCGCATCGAATTACGACAATACCAAGTCATGAACCTTTTTTAACACCACCAAAAATACACAATTCAATTTATCATTTCCCAACAAAAGGTAATTCTACTCTTGTATGCTCACAATTACTCTTAACCTTATATAAATTAAAACTAACTCATGTCTTCTCGTAGATATAAAAATAATTTTAAATAATTACTAATTAAATTAAAATATGAAACAAATGAAAAATAAAATATAAAAGTTATAATATAATACTAAATGAATTTCAAAACCTGAATTCACAAAAAAATATATAATACAATATTTTAAATACTATATAATTATATTTTAAATATGAAAAATAAAAAACTCTAAAATAGTATATAATAATATAAGTCGTTAGAAACTTATAATTTAAGTTAAAATAAATATATAAAAATAAATGTTTAATCATGAATAATCAGTATATTGAAAAATAAAAAACATGACATAAATTTTATAAAATGAATTTCAAAATAGTTTATATAAAAAATAAAGTGTGGTAAACTTCAGAATAATTATAAGCTTTACACTTTACTTATGTGATTTTATAATTGCTTTCAGTGTTATACTATGTCATTTTATAATAATAATGTCTTTTACTATATTTTAAATAATTGTTAAGATTTTTTTAATTATATTTCCCACTAAATTTATAAGATTTCTCAGGTTTTCATTTAAGTTTTATATTTTGGATGAATTCTTAATCTTCAAATTGTTTAGATAAGTGCTTTTAATTTAATTATAAGTTTATGTATTTTATTTATCTGAATTTATAAATTTCCAATAGTATTTTATAGTATTTACTTTAATAATTACTTATATTCAATAAATAGATTTGTTAACTATTTTTTAATTTTTTAGATTGGTTTTATATATTCATAGTAGAATGTTTGTGAAAAGTTCAATAAAATTCATTTTTAGAGTTTCAAGTAATATGATTAAGTTACATGAATATAAAATTGAAGAAATTACAATGTAATCCTAATATTCACTTAAAAATTATTAACAAATGTAATCTAAACATATAAATACCTTTCATTTTGGCAAGGGATATCCTACGTTGTGCATGATATAATATATCTCATGTTATTGATAATAATATTAGTTCAAAACACATGTAGGATTATATTAAATATTATAATAATGTAATGATTTAATAGCAAATATAATTATTAATTTTACTTTTTCACACACACACGCACGCACGCACGCGCGCGCGCACACACACACACACACACATATATATATATATATATATATATATATATATATATATATGTGTGTGTGTGTGTGTGTGTGTGTATGTATATATGTATGTATGTATTATGTTTGTATGTATATTTATTATCCAAATTGAACACATGGGTTACATAAAAAATGGTTCTTAGTTCTAATTAATTATTAATAAAATTCTAAAATGAAATAATTTAGAAAAAATAAAAAAATATTAAAAAAAGAAACATTATAAATATGAAAATTTCTTGAAATTAAAAAAATATATATTTAAATATTAATTAAATCTAAATATTTAGTTTAGATTTTTAAAAAAATTAAATAAATATAGACAAAATTATATATATTAAATCTCTAATTATTATAAAGTAAATTAAGTAAATAGACAAAAAGTAATTCTAGAACAATATTTATATACACTTCAAAATGAAAAAGAATGTTAACATTGTAAATTAGTTAATGTTTGTATCATTAATAATCTCATTGAAAATGATAGTTTTCAATAATTATACAATATTTTTTTAATGAGTCGCTGATGAATTTTTCTATTTGTTTCTATTGTAGGTCAATTATAAGGCCAAACTAAATAATAATAATAATAATAATAATAATAATAATAATAATAATAATAGTAGTAATAATAATAATAATAATAATAATAATAATAATAAATAAAATGAAAATTGAACAATATTTAAATAAGTAGGAATATTCAAGTAATAATTGATAACGTGAAAAAAGATAACTTTTTTCATTACATATGACATAATAGTGTAATTTCGCTAAACATTAAATGAGTTAAAAGAAAGTGAAATGATTAATCTTCATATACTTATTTGAAACGCTTGTAATAGTAGCATCTCAGATCAACTAAGATTTTTCAAATAAGATCATCCAACCAAAACAGGCTTATTCGAATGAAAGGAGCTTGAACTCTCTAAATAAGCTATAAGTTAACTTATTGTACTTACAAAATATACAATAAAACTGCAATCTCCTATAATTCATATTAAGATCTTATTTTCCCAATTTGGGCTATAAATGTTGAGATGTTTAATTCTTTATGTATCTCATTTTGAAATTGGCCTTTTTAATTTGAGATAATGGACCCCATATAAATAAATATTTAATCATACCAGAATATGTATACTGTATTTGCTACAAGAAAAAAAACAAAAAAGAGAATATATGGACTACCGCCACCACCACCGACGATTTTTTTTCCTGGAAAAAATATTTTTTGGGATAAGTTTTTCAAAACATAAAGTAAGAAATTTAACTAAAAGTATGAAAACTTCCGATATTAATGAATAAATTTTCTTAGTTTTTGTGACATAAAGTAAAAAATTCTCCACTGCTGTATAAAACAAAAAAATTAACAACATTTTGCAATAAAATATTATTTTTTAATTTTTGAAATAAAGAAATTATTTTTAATAAGTAAGAAATATATAAAAACATTTTCACATTAAGTAATAAAACTCTGAAATCAAGTAAGATATTTTCGCCATGAAGTAAGGAATTCATGGACACTAAGTAAAAAAGAAAAAATCCACATAGTAAGATTTTTTCTGATGAATAGTATTGATAATGATATTACCTGGTTTATAAAGAGAATGCTATTAGCCGAAATGTACTTTAAAAATTATGAAAACTTCCTTGTACACAACATTTGTAGTTTTGTTATTACGTTTATTCTCATCATCGATGATCAATATTTTTAAAATCTTACAATTTGTCACTCATGATATAGCAACATAAAGTTGGTAATGACTAAAAGCTGGCTTCTTTAGGAAAAGTCCAATGTGAGAGAGAGAGATTATCATTGTCATTTGTTGATTGTCATGGCGTATGATACGATCACAGAAAATTATCATTGATGGAAATTATCAGACAACCATGGATCAGATGGTGTGACAATCAATCTTGGGAGTAACCCTAATTCACTTGCATTGCTTCCTTGAAAAATCTTAGCATGCACAACATGATTGCCAAGTTTTGTAACAACCACCTAGTTCCATTACACGAGGTAATGATCGATATTTCTCAACAACGTGATTGGAGTTCCAATTTTCAGTGTTAGCTCATGTACGACAATCCAAAATATTTGATGGTGCTTAGAAACTCTGGTGAGTGCACATCCTACAATATGCCAATGCTCGAATCCAATTTGCACGCACTATCAGAGATAAGATATACTTGACATTCATCATTATTCTATGATGTCATATATTCAATAATCAAATTTACTACATCAAGTGTGGGGCAAGAATAGAAAGACCCTCCAAATAAGTGGAGCATTATGTAATTTTTCTAAATTTTTGATATGTGCTAGCCACAATTGATGCAACATATTCACCATCATCTTTCAATAATAAATCATTTAGGACTTCAATTTGAACGACACCATCGTTTGATCCTCCAACTGTTCTATTGATTTGTTCATATTTATGTGTGATTTTCATATATTTTTCTATCTTGTCGTGTGTGCTTTAGTCGGGTTTTAGTCGTATTGTGTCCCATTTTTTCTTATTTTGTGTTTTTGTAGCTTTTGTCGTCTTTTTAGTAGTCTCATATTTCTCTCTCTTACTTTTTATATTTTTATATTATATTGCTTCTATTTGTTTAGTGTAGTCGATCAAGTCTAAGAGCGTTCCCGAGGATTAAAACTGGCTCGATTTGACGAAAACATTACTCGGACCAGCGAAACACAACCACCGATCGATGTGCCATCGACACCCAATCAACGCACCATCTATGTGTCATCGATGGGGCTATTTTCCAACATCGGTGGTCAGGCCATTTTTGGGGAAAAGGACTATTTTTCCCAAACTTTTACCCCTACAAATATAACCATTCTTCTTAGAAATAAAAGCTCTTAAACCCTCCTAGGGTTTGACAGCCCAAGATTGTTCTTCATTTCTCTTCACTTTATTCATTGAATTTTCATCTTTTTAGTTTTAATAGGACATAGATTCTTGAGCATTCCTCGGATGTTGGACGTAGCTTAGTATCAATTCTTGTATTTCCTCCTTTGAACGATGAAACTCTCCAATGTTTATTAGTAAGCTTTCATTTCCTTTCTTTTATTATCTTAATTTCTTGTTTGCTTTGATCATGCATTTTCTTGTTTGGCTTGTGCTATTCTTGATTCGTAGTTGTATTCCTTGCATTTATCATGGTTTTATGTTATATAATTATTAGAAATTCATATAGTAATAATTGTTGTTCTTTAAAGCTCATATTTTCATTGTTGATTTCTTTCAAACTTTTTGTCTCTTTAATAATAATTATACTTGTGTTAAGTTTAAATTGTTGCGTTTCTTGATGATTAATGGTTAGAATTCATGGGTCTAGATCTTAGATGATTTTAGAACCATCAATTGGTATTTTTGGGTTTTTAATTTACAATTCGGAATTGACAACCCCAACTCGTAGATTAAGTGTTCGATAAAATGCCAATTGATTGTGGAGATAATTCTAGAGCCCCAGACCCCCATTTTATTCATCTTTTCAAAGTTGTCGATTTTGTTTCTCGTCATTTCTATCACTATCTTGGATATCACAACTTTACAAGCCAAAATTTGATTACGTGTTTAGAATAGCTTTTCTTTGTTTTCTTATTCGTAAATCAAAAATGAAAATTGCTTCTGATTAGTCTTCCTCTGGAGATTCGACTCAAGTTAAGCTTTCCACTTACAATTGCTCTGTTCTCTTATGGATGAACTTTTATAAAAAAAAAGTAAGTGTAAAAAGTTCAATTCATCTATCTCATATACTATTTATCAAGTAGGCAAAAAATCTTTTAATTTGACACAATTGAGATTTGAAGTGAGTTTTGCTGCCTCACATTCTTGGTCAACTATAAAATCATGTAATGAGTCCATAAATGTAATTCTTGGTCACATGAACTATATCTAGTTTAGTGCCTTTTGGAATAACCAATAAACCTTGACAAAAATCTCCACTAAGAATTATCGTTTTGCCACCAAATGAAAGTTGCCTATTAATATTACTTTGTGATTCCATCACGTCTTTAAATATTTTGTCCAAAAGACTTGAAACAATGTCTATGCATCATCAGAATTTCATCTCAAATAATGAGTTGCGAACGAACCATTGATTCTGCAAGTGGAGTTCCAATAATTATAGAACATGATGAAACTTGTTGGAGATTAAAAGGAACCTTAAATCAAAAATGCCAAATACTTATATTCTAAAGAAGAAGATAAGTTATGCCGCTAGATGTTACATTCAAAAAGATTCCGCCATTTGATCTAATGGCTTAAAATAGCGTCCTTTGAATAAATGTTTTACCGGTCCCTCCATATCCATAGGCCAAAAATACACCACCTTGAATTCTTGATATAAATGGCAATGATTGGTCCAACGAAATTGGTGGACTGCATCTATGACTAAATCATAAACGTAATGCTAACCAATATTTAAGTTATCAACCAATTTACCATGTTATTCAATGAGTACCTCACGATCATACTCTAATTCTTCAGCAATAAATCTATTGCGATACATACTCAAATCAATGACCTTTGGAATTAGCATGGGAGAAAAATCATATACACTCTTTCTCATATTCTGCATTAAACTGTCAACTTCAAGTAAAGCAATGTTCTGAATTTCACTATCGCTTATTTGTAAATCTCAAAAAAGAAAAAAGTGCATTGAAAATGGAACTAAAGATATTGGTAATAAAAATAATATTGTAGTACATAACCGATCATTTATAGAGAATAAAAATAAATATTAATAATTGCTACCTTTAGATTTCCTCAACTTTCGTTGATTGTATAGAATGTCATCTGACAAATCTTCCCAGTATTTCTCCCACATTTTCTCAAGCGTGCTAAAGACTTTGATGCACAAGGTTGGGATTAAGGATGTCACGAAATATGTTGATTCTCAATTATTCGCTTCTAATATACTGTTAATATACTCCATAACATCTAAAAATAACCCCAGAGAATAGCATGCATCGCAATATGCATCGTATTGCATGTCGTCAACTTTCTTATATCATCGTGACATTGGGCTCCTTGAATTATGTTTAGCAAACATCGAGCATAATAATTATCATTTGCTCCTGGTGAAATATAGTAAATCCTTGCTAATGAGAATAGATCTAACTGCCTAGGTGTTCATTCTTTCATTGTGAGTTCTAAACAAATTTCTGAGGAAACTCAACATAAGTCAAACTCCGTGCTTTCGGATATTTTTTATTCGCCTCAAACCAACAAGTAAATATGTTATGATGTGCTGATTAGGATTTAATGATTGCGTCCAACTAATCATTATCATGATATAGTAAATTATGCTCTTCTGGAAGATGAAAATTCAAACGCATGACAGGTGGAGTTTTATACTGGGTTTAACCTAATATTCTCCATGCCGCTTCACATGGAGAAATATAACGACAATCATAATACATGTTGATATCATTAATCCTTTTCTTCTTATCCCCATCTTTACTTTGATTAAACGTTGTAGTGACCTTATTATTACCTTTGCTGACATATTTGAACAAATAATTGATAAATATGGACTGGTTACACCAATTAACATTCAAATGAGCTCCATACTTCAATAATAGATAAAGATTATGTGGAATGACTCGCCTAAGCACCACCTGTAAATGTCGCAGGCAAAACAACATGAGTATAAACAATTGAGCCTCCATTTTACCTCGTAACGCTGCATTAAAATCCCACAATATCTCTCACGTCCCAAATCTCTTTGATGGGTTCTGACCGCACCACAATCTTGAAGACTCAATCATCGTATATCCATCACTATGAGATTTTTTTAGAGTTGTCGACTATATAGAATAGTGGTACCTCAATCTCTCTTTCATGCAACAGGTGAGAAAAGAAATCCATTTAGCTCACATATTATCTACCATTGCCTTTAGATTTTTAATGTTTAGAAAAAAATAAATCTTACCTGTAGTTGTCTTCCAAATTAGTATACATTTTTCTTGATTTATATATATATATATATATATGCAGTATTTTAGTTGGATTTGTTATTAATTTCGGTATAGGCTGGATAGATTGAGCATATTTTCATATTTATGTATTTTTGACTTATTTTACCATATTTTATTTTTATTTCAAGGATTTTGAAGTATTTTGGTCTTGAGAAGGACGAGTGTGGGCCTCCGAGCGGAGAAATTGACTGAGGCTAATAAAATCATCAATGAGTTGAGGCTAAAGAAATAACTAGAGTCTGATAATTTAGCTGAAGTGTAATCATAAGAAATGATTATGTAAAGAAACATAGAGACCTAGAAATAACAACCACTACTAATCATAACAAGTCCAACAAAAGAACTAATATACCCATGTTTCCACTTCACCCCAGACTTTCAACACCAAAAAAATTCCAGGGAGAAATTCATGAAATTGTTATGATCAGCTTTTCAATCGTGTTTCAAATGCTATATTTTGTTATTAAATTTAATTTTTCATGTTTATGAATCTCTAATTAATAATGAGATTAAATACCCATTCCATGCTCGGGTAATTGACCAAGCACCACAAATAGGGCACGATGATTATAACAATGAGCTAATAAATCGAGGATTTGAATCACAATAAAATCGGATGTTGTTAAGACGATCGAGGAATTGACTGAGGCTAATAAAATTATCGATGAGTTGAGACTGAAGAAATAATTAGGGTCTGATAAGTTAGCTGAAGTGTATAAAGCCGAGCTTCAGAATTTAGTAAACGACGTGCGGAAGCTCACTGCTCACAACGATATCCACCAAACGTAAATAGTCTGTTAGCCTTCCGTTGCATGTACAATGTACCTATTTTTTATATACATATTATTTACCGACGGACATGGAAGCCGTCAGTAAAATTAGGTTATTTTATTTATTTTTTTAATTAATTATCGACGGGCATAAAATCCATTGGTAAATCCAGAAAAAAAAATTAGAAATCCCGACGGTAGCTTACCGACGGTTGTACCCATCGGAAATTCGGCGACGGCCTGAGAATCCGTCGGCAATTAGAATTACTAACAAAGGATTCACCGACGCCGTTGATCCGTTGGTAAGCCGTCCTCAAATCACTTACCGATGGCTTACCAACGGATATGGCCGTCGGCAATTTTGGTTTTTTTTGTAGTGGTCGATCGATGGAAAGTCATTTTTAACTATTTTTTAGCAAAGTTACCAAATTGTCCCCATGATTCACCCCTAGATAATCCCATAATTCTCAGATGTAAGGGGGACTCTTGACTACCATTTTGACTTGGAACATCCTCACCAAACCTTATCCTCTAGTCTTCATCAAGCATGAACCTATAAAACTCTTTTGTGTTTTCTTTACTCTTATAACTTTAACCTATAAACTTAGTGGTTAATTTGTTTAGAGAAGCTCATTATATTGTGGTAAACATTAGAAATCCTTTGGATTTTGATACTTTGAAGAATACTACTACTTAGGTTAAATCTTAATTCATGTTCTAATGCGTTAATCTTGTTAAATCATGAATATTTGAAACTATTGATACTCTATTGTGTTATTTGTAGCTTTGATGTTTGATTTGTTCATGTATTGTTAGTGAAACCTTCTTTTTGTTCCATTGTTATGCTCATGATCTTATTTCAACCTTCTTTCCTCTTAATTTCCTCTTTTAGCTTAGTTAAAAAGTTGATAGTGAAAGGCAAATGGGTTTAGGCAAACTAGTCATTTTATTGAACAAGGTTGACATTGTAGACTAGGTTTTGTTAGGGTATTTTCAAGCCTTGTAATAGTACTTTTGATTTTCATGATTTATTTTAGTTTATTTATGTTTTATTTTTGAGTTCATGCTTTTACTAGATTTATGATTTTATTTTCTAACTTTTAAGATTTAGTATTTTTTCGACCTGAAATACGACGTCCAGAGGAACTCCCTGGAAACCAGAATGTCTCGCCCGACCTACACACGCAATCCAGACCTGCACCATAAACAAAGGTTAGAAAGGACCACCGGTGGTTTTCCGGTGGAAACCTCTCCGATGCTTAAGTTAGTAAGCGTTGAGGTGTTTTCCAGAAAGAAAAGCAAGAATGCCCCCAAGAATGACTTACCTCTCAACTTCGAAGCTGAGATATTTATAGATTTTCCTAGTGGGGACCCCAGCCGAGATCCTAGGAGCACACCCCATGAATCACAGGCCGTTATGCAACCAATTTTGACAAGTGGTCCCACTTGTCTCCTTATCGAGAGTTAGGAAAACAGGTCTTCCTCCTTTCTTTTCTGGTAGAGCGCTCCTTCTGCTCAGGAAAAAGGGAGAGCTATTCCCATCTTTCCCGGTATCCTATTTTTCCAACAGGTCCGGCCAGATCTTTACTCAAGCAAGGCCGCTCTTGTTTCTCTTCGTACTACTCCAGATCTTCTGAATCAGATCTACCCCAAATTAGGTCTAATCAACTTATTGCCCCACCAACTCCTCCCCCCTACGGGTATTTGGGGCAGAACTGATGTATTCCAGAGGTGTTCGTCAGAAATGAGGACCCACAGGTCTATTATCCGTGCTTTGCGCAGACCCCGAGAAATCCTCTTCAAAACCTAATTACATGCGCTAATGGTGCCGGTTCATTTCCTCAAAGACTTTATCTTTATGCCTAGTGCTGCCACGTTAGCCCTACTCTARAGCGGTTAGCGTTCCAGCTCGCCGCCTAGGGTACTGTTCAACTGCCCATCATTAAATGCGAGAATCTTTTCAAATCCCGCTTTTATCGGTTCCTGCTTTTCGAATTCTATCTTATTTCTATTTATTCCCGCCGAACCCTCATTTTGCATTTTCAGCTTCTCTAAATCTCTCAAGCCTCCCTTCTCTTTCAGAATTTCTGGTGATCCTCTCCAATTCAAATTTCTCAGTTTAACTTTTCCGGCAATCTTTTACAGGCCAGGTACCTTTCTTAGCCCCTGATCTTATTATAATTTCTTTAAAATGGCGTCTTCTTCTAATGTTTCTCCTCATAATGTCTCCTCGCCGCCGGCTACTCCCACGGCGGCGATGCTACCTTCCCCTCTTCTAACTGGCTCACCCATGGGGGACTCCGATTCTCTATCTATCTCTTCCTCAGCGGCCGCGGCGGTGGCGCCCTTTCCTCCTCCTCCGGCGGCCTGGAATACCCTCCGGCCGCCGCCGATCATCCCAAAATTACCTCTATCCTAAGTAAAAGGACAGTAGAAGAAATTCGTCACAAACATAAAATCTCCGATCCCTTCGACGCTTATTGCCCTCCGACAGGTATATTGGTCTGCCAATCACCAATCGGATGGTTGACCTTTTATCAAGACCAGTTTCAGGCAGGACTACATCTTCCCGTGCACCCCTTAATGCTGGATATAGCCAAAATATATCAAATTCCCGTTTTCCAGTTTACCCCTAACTCCTTTCGCATCATGGTCTGTTATAGCCTGGCCATGCGTTACGCTGGTCTGGACCCCTCCGCTCATACCTTCTTTCAGCTTTTCCAAGTGAAGATCTCTTTTCCAGGTTGTTTTTATTTGACGACCCGACCCGTGGTTCACTTTTTATCGAAACTCCCTACTTCCAATAAGGATTGGAGGAAAAAAATTTTCTTTGTTTATTGTAGTGAGGACTGGGACTTTAGTCCTAAGCCTATCGAAGGATTACCCTCATATCCTCCGCTGCCCTCAACCAACAGGTCTTCCTGTATAAAGAAAATCATCTCTACCTTGAATGAGAATCCTCTCCATGTGACTAACCTTCTCCTTCCCTCTGTCTTAGATTTTTTTAACAATAAGTCAGAAACAGCCCCTTTAACGAAAGAGATTGGTATAGTTTTTCTCCTTCCTGGTTTGTCTGGCTGGCTTATTTTTATTGTTAACCCTCTTTTTTGGTGCTTTCAGACAAGATGATGCGCGAGATGATTGAGGCAGCCCAAAGGAAAGCCAGTGAACCTCCCAAGGCTGTTGAGCAAGAGGTGGGGCCTTCTAATCCTGTGCAGGACTCCCTTCTAGAAATCAGCCTTGGTCCTGCTCCACTGCCTTCGCGATCTGCCCTTGCCAGACCCTCCTCTTCCAACTCGGAGGAAGATACACTTCCTCTGTCCAAGAGGCCACGCACAACCCCCCGTGGCCGCGCTCTGATCTCCTCAGCTCCTAATGCCCCTTCTGCTGGTACCCGCAGCGGTCCACCTCCGATTAATTCCATCGCCAATTGCTCGGGGGAGACTGTCGTACAATACCTGCTCAGGCAAATGCTACCAGCAGACCAACCGGACTTGGAAAGAATGACGGGTCACCAGCTGCTGGAGTCCTGGTGCCAGGATGAAGCCCGGGTAAGATTTTGTTCCTCGTACCCGCGTCACATAATTTGCTTCTGTGCTTAAAATTTTCCTTCTTTCTCTCCTTTTTAGGCTATCTCCAAGAAGGCACTTCTAGCCACCCGCATGTCTAGATCGCTGATCCAGTTTGACGTGGTTAAGGAGAATAAGGAGCTTGTCTGAAAATGGAGCGCATCAGGACTCTTGCCAAGGAAAGAGGGGTGCAGCTAAAAAGGCAACTGGAAGAGCTAGGAGAGCTGAGAGAAAAACTCAAGAGAGCAAGGGCTGAAACGGAGGAGATGCGCAAAGCACAGGCGAAGATGATCGAGACTGCTCGCACCGAGGCGAGGGACGAAGCCTTAGCTGAGGCTCGTAGCTTGGCGGACGAGTCCTTGAGCAGAGCTAAAACAGAGTGGAGGATGGAATTTATAGGCTCCGAATAGGGCCTAAGGTTAATTCAGTTGGCTAGGGAGGAGGCCAAGAGGGCTTTCCTATGATATAAAGAACTCTATTCTTTGCTCCTTCCCGAGGCCATGAGTTATTACAACTTTGCCCTCGATGAGCAGGCCAAGTGGAGTGCAGCCAATGCGGCTGACCCCAGCGCTATCTTTAATCGGGCCCTTCCGCTGAAAAATCCTCCTGAGCCTGCCTCTTTCGTTTATGCCCGGGAGCAGGACCACTTGCACCTTGCGGAGGCTACAGAGTTCGCGGAGCACATCCTTTCTCTCTTCCACTCTCCTCCTCCTGCTGCATCTCATCCAGGCCAGGATCTTGCCCTAGATATCCTTGACTCTTCTCCTTCCCCAACCTTCACTGGTGAGTTGCCAGGTGGAGCGTCCCCCGGTGCCCTGGTTGAAGATGTAGTAGGACAGCTAGCCGCAGAGCTAGATGCGTAGCCGTAGCTTTCCTGCACACCTGTTGTATTTGTAGATAGACCTGATGTTTTGCCTGTGTGGCTGGTCTGTCACTTTCCGATGCGTGTTTTGTACTCAGACTTAATTTTAATTTAATGTTTTTTGTCTTGTTGCGACTCTTGGATTTTTAGGGTTTCCTGATTTTCTGGGAACCCTAGTACTTTTTGATTCCTTTTTACACGCGTCCTTATTTTAAATGCGTTCATGCCCTCATTATTCGCCATCAATCAATCTGAAGAATGTCTTCCTCTCCTCTGATCGAAGAACTCAATGTGGTGAAGAGAAAAAACATCTCCTTAGTCGTGGAGAAATTCAAGCTTTCCGACCAGCTGGTCGCGCTCAAGGAGAAAGTTGGTTCTCTCTTCCGACTACTGGAAAGGAAGCGCCAGAAGAAGCGCTTCTACAAAAGAGAGTGGGCTGAACTCCGGCAAGTTAATCTCCAACTTCAAGAAGGGAAGGCGGACCTGGCCGAAGCGGTAGGTCGCTTGACTGTCACCGCCGGCGAGGTTCCGATGCTCGCCGATCGTTCTGACAAATATCGCCGCCGCCTGCACGAAACAGAGCGTGAACTTTGGCGAGTTCGTCGGGCCCTGGCTTCGGACCAGAGGCCTTCCCACAGCTAAACATCGTAGTTTAGTTTTTTTTTTTTCATGTTTCCCTTGCAATCTTCTGTAATCAATGTCGCCAACCTTTTTTCTGAAAAAGGTGTAGGTAGCCGGTGCGAATTTCTCTAGTTTCTTTTTCAATATGTGCTCTGTTAATCCATCTTTAGTCATTCAATTCATGCACAATAATGTTAACTATTAAGCATTTTTTACCTCTGAAGGGTCTGTTTTTCAATACATCATACACTCTTGCAGACCGACAGGCCAGGTTTGTCTGTTAACATGGACCCACACTTCATGTTGGATCAATTCAAAGACAACCATTTTTATCCAGTTTTGGCTTAACCATCACTCAGTTCAAATTTCAGGACATCCGTCCATAGCCAATCCTGGCTTATACTGACCATCAGGTCAGACATATTTTAGGACATCCGTCCGTAGCCAATCCTGGCTTATACTGACAATCAGGTCAGGCAAAATCATGGGCAGACGCCCTTAGCCAATCCTGGCTGAAACTGACAATCAGGTCAGGCAAAATCATGGGCAGACGCCCTTAGCCAATCCTGTCTGAAACTGACAATCAGGTCAGGTAAAATCATGGGCAGACGCCCTTAGCCAGTCCTGGTTGAAACTGACAATCAGGTCAGGCAAAATTATGGGCAGATGCCCTTAGCCAATCCTGGCTGAAACTGACAATCAGGTCAGGTAAAATTATGGGCAGACGCCCTTAGCCAATCCTGGCTCAAACTAACAATCAGGTCAGGCAAAATTATGGGCAAACGCCCTTAGCCAATCCTGGCTGAAACTGACAATCAAGTCAGGAAAATTTCAGGACATCCGTCCATAGCCAATCCAGGCTCACTGACAATCAGGTCAGGAAAATTTCAGGACATCCRTCCTTAGCMAATCCAGGCTCACTGACAATCAGGTCAGGAAAATTTCAGGACATCCGTCCTTAGCCAATCCAGGCTCAATGACAATCAGGTCAGGAAAATTTCAGGACATCCATCCGTAGCCAATCCAGGCTCACTGACAATCAGGTTAGGAAAATTTCAGGACATCTGTCCTTAGCCAATCCAGGCTTACTGACAATCAGGTCAGGAAAATTTCAGGACGTCCGTCCGTAGCCAATCCTGGCTTACCTGGGCCTTTTTTGCGCGCCAAACTCCAATTTATTTTCCCGCCTTTTCCAAGCCCTCTGCGCGCCAAGTCAAAGCGATTTCCCGCTTTTTCTTTTTCTATATAATGGTGCATCTCCCCGACTTATTTTCCTTGAATAATGGCGTCTTCGTTATCTCCCACCGTCTTTTTCACTGAGGAGCATATCCGACTTCTTCATAAGAAAGGTCGTCTGAAGGAAGAAATCTCCGAATTGCAGGATCAGCTGCGAGAACGTACGAAGAAACTAGCTGAGAAGAAATCACAATTCCGTAGTGAACGACAACGCCTTCAACAAATCATCGTTGACTTGACGAGGGAGAACGTGGAGTTGCACGTTGGCTGGGACATCGCGGTGGAGGTGTCGGACCGGTTTCGTGTTCGGCTGTTGGAACACGAGGACGAGATCCAGCGGCTCCGTCAGCTTCTCGATTCTGCACCCCCATCCTAAGGCTGTATTTTCACTTTTTCATGGTTGTGATTTGTGTCCTTCTGTTTGCGAATATTCTGTGAGGATGTCTACTTTTGTACTTCTGTTGGAAGTTCTTTTAATTATTAAAAAGCGTTTTCGTCAATATTTTGAATGTGTCTCATTGGTTTATCCCTGCCGTGAACCGTAAATTTAACTGTAAATCTATTCAACTGAACAAACATAAAGTCATTACAATTAGGTGTAAAATTTTCGCAAATTGACAATGTTCCAAGCGCGAGGGTGTGTTGTGCCATCCAGCTCTTCCAGCCTGTACGCACCACCAGGCAAGGTCTGGGTGACTCGTACTGGTCCTCGCCAAGACCCTTCCAACTTCCCCTTTGCTTGTCCTAGGTCAGACCGTCGTAAGACAAGATCTCGTACTCGAAATTGCCGCTTGACCACAGTTTTGTCATATGCCGCTTTTACCCTTTCTTTAATATGTTCCATTCGCAACGCATCTTGTTCTCTTTTCTCCTCAATCAGGTCTAAAGCGTCCTGACTTAATAGCTCATTCTGTTCTTCATTATAATTCTGGATCCGATGAGTTTTAAGGCTGACTTCTGCGGGCACTACAGCATCCATACCGTATACCAAACTAAAAGGGGTTTCACCCGTACTTTCTTTAGGATTCGTACGGTATGCCCATAGTACGGAGCTCAGTTCTTCCACCCACTTTCCTCCAGATCTGTCCAGTCGTGACTTAATTCCTTGGACTAAAATGCGGTTAGTTACTTCGACCTGACCATTCGCTTGTGGGTGGTATACAGCCGTAAAGTGTTGCTGAATGTTCATCTTGGCGCACCAAGCCTTTATCTTGGCTCCCGCAAATTGGGTCCCATTGTCTGACACCAATATCTTTGGTATACCGAAGCGGCAGACCACATTCTTCCAAATGAAACCCATCACAGCTTCCTCTGTTATTCTAGCGAGAGCCTCTACTTCAACCCACTTGCTGAAATAGTCAATAGCCACAACCAAAAACCATTTCTGGGCTGGGGCCATCGAGAAAGGGCCGACCAAATCAATACCCCATTTAGCGAAGGGACAGGGGGAACTCATCGTCATGAGCTCTTCCGCCGGTTGGTGGATTAGTGGGGCCATTTTCAGGCACTTTTCACATTTTCTAATGAAGTCCTCAGCTTCCTTCCTCAGAGAAGGCCAGAAATAACCATCTCTCAATACTTTACTGGCTAGAGCTCTGGACCCCATATGGTTTCCGCAACAACCTTCGTGTATCTCTTTTAACACCAGACCTCCATCTGTTTGTGCTAAGAACCTTAAAAGAGGTTGACCAAACCCTCTCCTGAATAATTCTCCCTTGATCAGGCAAAATCTAGCAGACCTACTCCGTATTTTCGCCGCTTCTCTCTTTTCCTCCGGCAAGACCTTCTGTTCGAGGTATCTTTTTATGGGGGAACGCCAATCTTCCTCCTCAGCAACCGTGCAGATCTGCTCGACTCCGAACTCCCTTTCTGCTTTCAACAAGGTGATTGTTCGTTCATAACAATCCGTGGCTGAACTTGCTATCTTTGCTAAGAAGTCCGCACGGCCGTTTTCCTCTCTGGGAATCTGAGTAACAGTTAATTCTTTCATACATTTGGCTAGCTCTCTGAATCTTGCTAGGTACTTCTGCATTTTTTCCTCTCTTGTTTCAAAATTCCCACTAATTTGCTTGCAGACGAGCTACGAGTCTACCTTGGCGCTTAATCGTTCCGCTCCTAGGTCTTTCGCCATTTGAATCCCTCTCAAAAGGGCCTCATACTCGGCGACATTGTTAGAAAACGTGGGATCTAATCGGACAGCGAACTCGGCAGATGAGCCCACTGGGTCTATCAAGACAATTCCAGCCCCACAGCCCTGATTACATACAGAACCGTCAGTGAAAACTATCCACTCTTTCAGTTCATCCAGGGGACCGGCCATTTCTTGCATAAAATCAGCTAGAGCTTGAGCTTTAATTGCTGTTCTGGGCTCAAACACAATATCAAATTCGCTCAACTCTATGATCCACTTGACCAGCCTCCCTGATGCTTATGGTTTATCCGTTGTATTTTTTAATGGTAGATTGGTTCGTACAACAATTGTATGAGAAAGGAAATATGGTCGTAATTTCCTTGCAGTTCCTACCAGGGCAAGCATTGCCCTTTCCACCTCCACATATCTCACTTCCGCCATATGCAAGACCTTGCTCCAAAAATATACTGGTTTCTGTATCTTACCATCTTCCCTGATTAGGACAGAACTGACCGCTTTCTTCCCCACAGATAAATACAGTACCAAGGGTTCTCCTTGGATGGGTTTAGTGAGCAAAGTCATGCTGGCCAAATACTCTTTTAGCAATCGGAAGGCTTCCTCACACTCATCGTTCCATTGGAACCTAGCCTTCTTTCTCAAGACCTGAAAAAATGGTAAGCTTTTCTCGGTAGACCTGGACACAAACCTGCTCAAAGCATTGATTCGCCCTACCAGACATTGCATCTCCTTTACATTCTTAGGCGCGCTCATTTTCATGATAGCCTTCACCTTTTCAGGGTTAGCCTCAATACCGTTTTCCGTGACCATATAGCCCAAAAATTTGCAAGCCCTGACTCCGAACGTGCATTTCTTTGGGTTAAGCCTCATTTTGTACCTTCGCAGAGTATTGAAAGTTTCCCGTAGATCCTGCACATGTGACGTTGCTTTTATGCTCTTGACTAACATATCGTCTACATATACCTCCATATTCCGACCGAGCTGATTTTTGAACATTTTATCTACCAGTCGCTGATAGGTAGCACCTGCATTTTTGAGGCCAAAAGGCATGACCACCTAACAGTACGTTTCCTTTGGAATTACAAAGCTAACGCGCTTCCAATCCTCCTTAGCTAATCTAATATGATGGTATCCTTGCGAGGCGTCCATCATGCTCAAGAGCTCGCAGCCAGAAGTGGAGTCCACAAGCTGGTCAATTCTTGGCAATGGGTAATGGTCTTTTGGGCAGGCGCGGTTCAGATCTCGAAAATCGATGCACATTCGCCAGTCCTCTATTTTCGGGACCAACACTGCATTGGAGAGCCATTCTGGGAACTGTATCTCCTGAATGTGCCCGGCTTGCAAGAGCTTCTCTACTTCTGCCTTTATGATGGCCTCCTTTTCTGGCCCGAAATTGCGTTTCTTCTGTTTAACCGGTTTTATATCTGAGCGGATATTGAGGCGGTGCTCGGCAATTTTAGAGTCTATTCCCACTAAATCTTGAGGGGACCACGCGGAGACATCTGCACTCTCTCTTAATAGAGCCACCAGGTCTATTAATACCTCAGGGCTAAGCGTCGTGCCCACTCGAAGAGTTCTACTCGCATCGCCTGGAATGATTTCTATTATCATCAACCCTTCCTCCCGTCTTGCTAGTTCTAGCTGCGGCTGCTCCGTCCGAGCCCTTTTGCTCAACCTCTCCTCTTCATTCCGCCGTATGCAATCCACGTATGTTTGCCGTGCAGCATACTGGTCTCCCCTTACTTCACTAGTTCCATCTTCCTTGGGGAACTTCATTTTCATGTGGAAAACCGAGATGACGGCCTGGAATTGGCTCAAAGAGGGCCGACCCAACATAACATTATATGAAGATGGTGCGTCCACTACCAGGAAACGCACCATTCGTGTCACCCTATATGGATCTTCCCCCAGAGTTACAAGGAGTCTCACCGCTCCCCTAGGTTTTAAAGCACCTTCCGCGAATCCCACCAGGGAAGTGGTTACCTCTTCAAGTTCAACATTCAACTTTAGTTTTGTAAAACAATCTAAGAATAGAATATCTGCAGAGGATCCTGTGTCTATGAAAATTCGACGAACGTTATAGTTGGCAATAGTGGCTGTTATCACCAAAGCATCCATGTGTGGAGCGAGGATGCCATCGCCGTCCTCCGATCCAAAGCAGATGTTGGGTGCAGCCACTACCTGTCCTACCTCTCGGGATGTTCTGATTAGGTTTTTAGCAGCCCTAACATAACTGTGTTGAGCTCTGTTAGAGTGCTCGTCCAACTCTCCTCCCGTTATTATTTGGATTTCACCATGAACGACCTGGGCCTGGTCAGGTCTTCTCAATCCAGTTCTTACTCTGTCCTGGACATCCGCTCGACCACCCTTGCCTTGTGGTCAAGGTCTGGTTTCACCTCTTCTTGTACCAACATATTCCTTTAGATGTCCAGCCTGGACCATTCTCTCCAATTTGTCCTTCAAATGTGTGCACTCATCCGTGTTATGTCCGTATTCATTATGGAAGCGACAAAAGCGATCTGACCTTTCTTTTCTTGGCTTCTGCGAGTAAGTTTTGGGCCACTTGAGCTCTGGGTGACGCTCTATTGATGCAAAATTTCGCCCGGAGGTGTTGCCAGAGGGGTATATTTATCAAATCGAGATCTACCCATTGACAGCTCTGGTCTGGGCTTTTTTTCTCGCTACCCTGTCATCCCTATCATGCCTCTCTCTCTTCCTCTCCCCTTCATCCTTGAGCTTCAGAGCTTCCTCCAAGTGGATGTACTTCTCGGATCTCTCCAAGATTTCTCCAAATTTCAATGCTGGTCATACCACCAGGGACTGGAAGAATTCTCCCTTCCTCAAACCTTGCGCCAGAGCGTTTACAAGCAGCTCTTCCGACGCCGAGGGCACTTCCAGCTTTGTTGTTGTGAACCTATTGATGTAGGCACGTAGGCTCTCATTCTCTTTCTGCTTTAAACTAAAGAGCTCGAGCGGCATTTTCTGATACTTCCTACAACTTGTGAACTGATGTAGGAAGGCGGAGCTGAATTTATCAAAGTTGCTGATAGATCTCGGCGGCAATTGGCTGAACCAGAGCTGTGCCGATTTGGTAAAGGTCATTGGAAAGACCTGGCACATAACTGAATCGGAAAATTTGTGTAGCGCCGCTGCTATCTCAAAACGGTTGAGGTAGTCTGATGGATCCGTCGTCCCGTTGTATTCAAAACCCAAGGACCGATAGGATGCTGGGACATCATCGCACATGACTTCCTCCGTAAATGGGGTGCCCCGCCGTGCCGGCGGTGCAACTGTACCCACCATCTTCTTCCTAAATTCACACACCTCTTTCTGCAGGCTTTGCATCTGCTCAGCCAGGCCGGGGTTAACCTGGCTGGCAGTGTCGCCGTCAGATGTGGCAAGATGCTCTTCTCTGTCTGGCTTGTGGACTCGCTCCGTACGCCGAGCGCGCAGTGGCTCCGTTTCTGCCGCCGGGGTTACCCGCGCCGGCAGTGTACTGGCCGGCGGTGATGCCATGTCCGCAAATTTTTTCTCGACCGCCGCCTCCACAGCTTTACCAATCAATTCTGACAGCTGTGTTAGAAGCGACTCATTGAGAGAGACATCCCCAGCCGCAGCAGGCCCCCTCGGAGGCGGTGGTGCGGAGCTCGGCGGAGCTTCCATGGCCGATCCCGTTGAATCTGGTATCGATGATGATCCTGGTGCCTGTTGTGCGTGAGCATGCTCGGTGAAACTCGGAGTGCCACCCAACTCCCCTATCAAACTTCGCTTCCAACCGTCTGAAGTCATCCTCACGTCTTAGCTCGATCGGCTTCCCACAGACGGCGCCAATTGTTTCGACCTGAAATACGACGTCCAGAGGAACTCCCTGGAAACCAGAATGTCTCGCCCGACCTACACACGCAGCCCAGACCTGCACCACAAACAAAGGTTAGAAAGGACCACCGGTGGTTTTCCGGTGGAAACCTCTCCGATGCTTAAGTTAGAAAGCGTTGAGGTGTTTTCCAGAAAGAAAAGCAAGAATGCCCCCAAGAATGACTTACCTCTAAACTTCGAATCTGAGATATTTATAGATTTTCCTAATGGGGACCCCAGCCGGGATCCTAGGAGCACACCCCGCGAATCACGGGCCATTATGCAACCAATTCTGACAAGTGGTCCCACTTGTCTCCTTATCGAGAGTCAGGAAAACAGGTCTTCCTCCTTTCTTTTCTGGTAGAGCGCTCCTTCAGCTCAGGAAAAAGGGAGAGTTGTTCCCATCTTTCCCGGTATCCTATTTTTCCAACAGGTCTGGCCAGATCTTTACTCAAGCAAGGTCGCTCTTGTTTCTCTTCGTACTACTCTAGATCTTCTGAATCAGATCTAACCCAAATTAGGTCTGATCAACTTATTGCCCCATCAAGTATCATTTGGGTCAAGTTATGCTTTGCATTATTCGGCTCTCTTTAATGTCCCAATATTTTCTTCAAGCTTTAGTTTAGTCTTATTTTCTTAGCTTACGTAACAAAAATCAACCACAAGTGATCTAGCGTTTAGTGTAATCGTGTGAAAACAAATATATTATTTCCAAATGATATTCCTTGTGAGATATGACTTGAGTCAACTCACCGGACTACGATCAACCTTGTTCTCTTGCAACCGATCCTGAAAGATTTGTTAAGATAGTGCATTCGAGATCACTTCACTAGGTATTTTCATACCAAAATATATATCCTTCCTTCAGGATTTTTTTTCAAGTTCTCATCTGGAACCCTAATAGTGGATGGCCTTAGAAACCCACAAATCACGCACCGTGATGGCCTCTCATTGGCCTAAGCTCACCACCTATCTGACTAAACTGCTAGTAACCAGTTTTCTCCCAAGTACACTTTGGGATGGGATATTCGAGCTCAATAATATATATATACGGCTCAGTGATTTGTACATTTTTGTATGTGATTTTCGTGTGTTTTTGCATCGTGTGTTGTGTGCTTTTACGTGTTTTAGGTTTATCTTTTTATCGTTTTTTTTCCTTTTGATGTTTAATGTGTTTTTACTTTATTTTATATGAAATAATCTAATTTTCCTTAGTTTTAGTGTTTCAGCTTGAGACGAAGAAAATGGGACGAGTGACGTGACACGTGCAGCCGGCGCCCGCAGCCATCGGCCGCGTCGATGTCGGGAGACACCCACGTCGGTCGACGCAAGGTCGACGCAAACTCTCTGTTGCGTCGATCTTCGCTCCGCCTTTCGACGCACAAAGCCGACGCAAACTTGCAGTTGTGTCGATTCACGCACGCGTCGGTCGACACCCTACTTGGTCGACGTGAGTAGCCTGACTCGCGTCTACATCGATACTCGGCACACGTCGATTGATGCTAAGGCAGTTTTGGCGGTTATTTCGGGAAATTCTATAAAAGGCCGGTGGTTTCTTCATTTCAAGGGTGCTGGAACAAGGGGGAAAGGTTCAAGACAATGCAGAGAACCCTCGGTTCATGCCCCTTTTAATTCATGCAAGATTTGCGTTTAATAATTTGTAGTTTCATCATTTCTATGCCGTCTAACGTTCAAGATCGTTTCTCGTCATTGAGGATCATTGGATTGCTGATGCTTTTCTAGATCATAGGTTTTTCTACACTTTATTTATTATTTTTTATAGTGTAGATTTGGTTTTCCTTTGAATGTTAATGTTTAACTTTGGTAGCATAATTTACCGTATTCCTTTCACCGTTCGATTACGTTCATGCTTGGTGTTGAAACTATGCTTTGATCATGATGATGCTTGTAGGCTAATTTTATCATTCTAGTGCCTAGGATCGTTTAGAACCATCGGGATTGACAACCCTAATCGTGGAGACGGTTCTAGCACACTAGAACATTTGCTTTTATAATCGCTTCAAAGACTTTTAATTTTATTACTCGTAGATGATAGAAAACCCCCAAACCTTATTTGATCGCGTGTTTAGTTTAGTTTTTATTTCGTCTTTATGTTCGTAAAATCAAATACTGGAATAGCTTCCGATTAGTCTTCCTCGTGATTTGACTCGAGTCCAACTTACCGCCTACAGAAACTCCGTTCTCTTGCGGACGAGCTTTTTATTTTTAAATAAAAAGTAGGTGTAAAAAGTTCGATTCAAAATTTGGCGTCGTTTCCGGGGACAGCTAAAGGTTCTCGATTTTTAGTGTTACTTTTATTTATTTGTTTGTGTTAGTATTTATTGTTGAATTCTATTTTTGTTTATTTTTGTACTTTTTGGTGCATTTAATCTCGGTTTTTTAGTGTTGTGCTTTGTTTCCACATTTTTGAAGACTCGAGATTATTTTGATTGAAGATGGAGGATTATCGAGTTAGTTCTCCATATGATGACCCTTACGCTCCAACTTTCGATTGTCAAGTCCTTCCGTCGTATTATGACCCGTATGCTCCGAGCGGTCGAGAATGTGCCCATGCTTTTGACTATCCTGGACCATGTCCCTCATATTGCAGTAATCCGAGCATGGATACTTATGCACGATCTTGTGGATATTATGATCCGGGTCATGATGATTATTATGCTCAATTTACCCCGCCTTATCCGGTCGCGGACTCGTATGCTCCACCGTATCAAGATTTCTATTCTTCGAGCTACGATGTTTATAATCCACCCATTTTCGATGCATATACTTCGAGCGGTGATCCTTACGCCATAGTTTCTCAAGAATTGTCCATGTCCCTTTTATCGGAATTGGAATCTTTTATGATCAAGATTTTGGATTGGGATCAACGGATGGATGAACGCATGGATCGCTTCAAAATTTAATTAGAGCAACTTATCAAACAGGCTACGATCTTAACCAACCTTGTCCTGAGGAGATGCTCATCGTTGATGTGGAAGATTCCATCTTGGTTGAGGACAGTTCGAGCTTTGATGATCTTTTAAGAGATGTGTGCAAGGAGGTGGAGTTGACGGGTGAGAAGGAGGATTCGGAGGAAGACATTACCGCTTCTGTGCGGTTTGATGATGAAGTTGTGCAAGTTTTGGAGGAGAGTGAGACTATTGAGTCGCATTTTGGACTACCCAAAGCTTTGTTAAAATTTTATTTTATGGTGATAGACGATATAGTCGATAAGGTGCCCGATCACCCCATGCTACAATTGTCGTTTGACATATTCGAGGTGATCGATTACTCGCGGTTTCGACCTCCAAAGACAGTTGGATTTTTCACTTCTTGCATCCCGGGATGTGATTTCTATATCCACCTTGGTGATTATCATCGCCAATTCTTGCTTTTACAGAATACCAGGGAGTGGCATGATCGTCATTTGTTTTTAGACCCGGTATGAAATCGAATGGATGCCGTCAAGCTAGAGAAGTTAAAAAAAGCACTTCTTGGGAGGCAACCCAAGTCTTTTAACTTTATTTGTTTATGTGTGTTTTTGTTTCTGTTTGTTTCAGGTTCCCCTTGATTATGAAGCCCGTTGGATAGTCTTGGATGCTCCACTGATCACCACAAGTGTGATTTTAGGGGCGTCTCTCTCTTTCTCTTAACTTTTACCATACTTGCTTAATTTTCATATTATACAATGTGGACATTGTATGGTTAGAGTGTGTGTGTGTGTGTGGGGGGGGGGGGGTTGGTTGTCCTTGGTTTGGTTAGTAAATTATTTGTAAGCTTGCTTGTGGTTGATTTAAGTCGTGTTTATTAATATTGATTGGAACCTTGACGAAGTGACGTGATTAGATGCTTTGGTTAGGATATTTAGACTTTTGTTCGAATAATAGTGTAATTGTGGGGAATGAAGTGTAAATAATCTATGAAGTGTCTTGTCTTCTGTTCTATTCTTGTTTCGTTCCAAAGAGTCGAATACTCTCTACTAGCCCCGTTTTCAGTTAACCTCTATAGGAYTTTATGTAATTTTTCTTTTTATTTTGGAGACGTTAAAACTCTACGTGCGATATTGAAGAATGTTATCAGTTGCACTTAGCAACGTAAGATTGGAGTCAATGAACTCTCGCTAATGATTGATGTAAATTATGTTCGTTTAGTAACTTATCTCTATAGGTACTCTCATAAAAAGAATAAAAAAGAAAGAAAAATAAAAAAAAATATAACAGAAAAAGAAAAGAAAAAGAAACAATAAGTACAATAAGAGAAAACCTTGTACAAGTTGAGTTTGCTATTTTTATTTTTATTTTTTAGATTATTTTGTTAAAGAGGAGTATAGATGACTGGGCTAGTCGGGTGATGACTTGGTGGTTTGAGCAGGGATAGACTTTGGCCGGGGCATGGATGGGTGACATACATGGAGGTCAACTCGTTACTTTTAGGTGTTCGGAAGATAGTCTAAATCTCTTATCTCAACGTTATCGTGTCGTCCTTTTAATTATGTTTTCAGTCGATTTAATGCATTAACTTCTTAAATCATTTGTATGCATTAATGATTAGGTCATCGGGTAATTAGCTTTTTCTTGTCTACATCTAGATTTGATTTTGCTTGAAGACAAGCAAAAAGCTAATAGTGGGGGAGTTGATTTGTACATATTTTTATGTGATTTTCGTGTGTTTTTGCATCGTGTGTTGTTTGCTTTTATGTGTTTTAGGTTTATCTTTTTGTCGTTTTTCTTACTTTTGATGTTTTCCGTTTTGTTTGGTGTTTAATGTGTTTTTACTTTATTTTATATGAAATAATCTAATTTTGCTTAGTTTTAGTGTTTCTGCTCAAGATGAAGAAAACGGGACGAGTGACGTGACATGTGCAGCTGGCGCCCACAGCCATCGGCCGCGTCGACGCCGGGAGACGCCCGCGTCGGTCGACGCTAGGTCGACGCAAACTCTCTATTGCGTCGATTTTTGCTCCGCCTTTCGACGCACAAGCCGACGCAAACTTCCAGTTGCATTGATTCATGCACCCGTCGGTCGACGCCCTTCTTGGTCGACGCGAGCAGCCTGACTCGCATCGACATCGACGCTCGGCACGCGTCAATCGATGCTAAGACAGTTTTGGCGGTTATTTTGGGAAATTCTATAAAAGGCCGGTGGTTTCTTCATTTCGAGGGTGCTGGAACGAGGGGGAAAGGTTCAGAACAATGCAGAAAACCCTCGGTTCATGCCCCTTTCAATTCATGCAAGATTTGCGTTTAATAATTTGTAGTTTCGTCATTTCTATGCCGTCCAACATTCAAGATCGTTTCTCGTTGTTGAGGATCGTTGGATTGCTGATGTTTTTCTAGATCATAGGTTTTTCTGCACTATATTTAATAGTTTTTATAGTGTAGATTTGGTTTTTCTTTGAATGTTAATGTTGAACTTTGGTAGCATAATTTAGCGTATTCCTTTTATCGTTCGATTACGTTCATGCATGGTGTTGAAACTATGCTTTGATCATGATTATTCTTGTAGGCTAATTTTGTCGTTTAAGTGCCTAGGATCGTTTAGAACCATCGGGATTGACAACTCCAATCGTGGAGACGATTCTGGCACACTAGAACATTCGCTTTTATAATCGCTTCAAAGACTTTCAATTTTATTGCTCGTAGATGATAGAAAACCCCCAAACCTTATTTCATCGCGTGTTTAGTTTAGTTTTTATTTCGTCTTTATGTTCGTAAAATCAAATACCAAAATAGCTTCCGATTAGTCTTACTCGTGATTCGACTCGAGTCCAACTTACCGCCTACAGCAACTTCGTTCTCTTGCGGACGAGCTTTTTATTTTTAAATAAAAAGTAAATGTAAAAAGTTCGATTCACTCGAATCGGTCCAACCGAGCTAACATTATTAGGCATATCATAAACTTGCCTTTATCACATGAACTAAAGAAACAGTTTGCATCATAAGCATGAACATACATGTTCAGGCCATTCCAACGAAGTATCATTTGAATAAAGTCGAGAAAGGTATTGCTCAGAAAGAAAAACCCCAGCTTTAGCTATTCGTCAGTGTGTGATTTCAAAGATTTTCGTCTTTATACTTTAAGTGCACCAATAGTAGTTTAGGATGATTACCTAGAATAAGATTATATAAAGTAACATGAAGTTGTAATATAAGTAACAACTACTCCGCAAAGAAGATTCACAGAGAGGAGAAAAGATAGTGCAATGTAAATAATTGTAGTTTTTATGAACATGTTGTTTATGGTTTTAAGAGAATTATGTATATGATGAGTTAATATGTCTACCTTTGTGAATATCATTATATATATATATATATAGGGTTGGGTTCAAATGAGAACCCGTCATTATATGTGAATCTAGGGACTTATCTTGACCATTAGATTGGATAATCTTGATGGTCGAGATCATGACATGTCAGCATGGTAATAATGTAAAAAAATACATTAATTAATTAAAAATGGTATTTTGGACATATATCAACGTTTACAAAGAGCA
>BMAC01000165.1:475878-494165 GCA_014905375.1 Phtheirospermum japonicum
ATATATATATATATATATATATATATATATCAAAACTATTTTCTGCACAAGAATATTGTAGGTTGCGAATTATTGCATTAATGATATATGTCGATATTCTAATGTACAGTTAACCAAATTTCAAATTTTAGGTTTTGATTTTGGGAAGAAATTGTGATAATGTGGTAAAATTTGAGATTAAGATACATAATAATATTTATAAATAAACCAAAGTGTTAGTGTAGATTATGATAAAACCATAAAAATATTTTGAATTTGGAAAGAAATTGTGCTTATATGGTCAAATTGCAAATTAAGATATATAATAATATTTTTAAAGAAATTAAATTGTGATTGCAAATTGTGATAATATGGCCAAATTGATGATTAAGACGGAAAATTTCTTTATTAGTCTATTATATTGTCCATTTTTTAAAAGTACCATGATATTGTCCAGTATCAAAACACTTATACTAAGTTGGTAAAATTATCAAAAATGGTACAAAATTATTCCGATCGGGTATTTTTGCTGATGTGGCATGATTCACTACTTTTTAAATCATTTTTATTTAATTTTAAACATTAATTAAAAAAAAAACCTAAGAAATAAATTTACTTTAATCCATTATATTGGCCACATTTCAATAAAGATAAGTGACTTTGGCCATCATCAAACCACATCTGCTAAGTTGGCAAATTCATTTTCGAAAAAGCTTGAATGGGATATTTTCCTGATGTGGCGTTATTCTATACTTTTTTTAATTTTAAACATTAAATTGAAAACAAAATCTTATTTTCCCTTCACTATTTTTCCTTGAATCATATTAACTTTTTTTATTAAACACAAAACTTAAAAATTTAGTGATAAACATAATAACATAAAGTAGATCTTACAAACTAATAAAATAAATGTAAAATTTTTTTATAATTTTTTATTATTAATAAGATTTTAATTAATAAAATTAGAAATAAACATAAAAATATAAAATGAGTTTTAAAAAATTATTAAAAATATGGATATTTATTTGAAAATATCTAATTTTGTTCATATAAAATTTTATATATGTTTTATAATTTTTTATAACTTATTTTATGATTTTATATTTATATCTAATTGTATTAGCTAATTTTATAATTAATAATCATTTTCTAATATAAATTTTTATATTTATTTTAAAATTTATTAATATTTAATTTTTGTGTTTATATTTATCTCAGATTTTTAATCATTCTTTATTGATTTAAATTTTATTAATTATATTAATGGAAAAATAAAAGAAAATGGAAATGAAAAGGAGGGAAAAATATATTTGTAATGATTATAATTATAGGGGAAATGATAAGAAAATATAGCACCACACAACGTCAGCAAGAATCTCGACTAAACTCTTTTTGACATTTTTTGATCAATCGGGAAACTTAGTGGACGTGGTTTGATGATGGCCAATGTCCCGTACCTTTTCTGGAATGTGGCCATATAATGAACCAAAATGGATTTCTTTCTTAGATTTTCTTCTTCAATTAAGAAAGTATTGAATCACGTCACGTCAGCAAAAAAGCCCAATCGGGATAATTTTGTACCTTTTTTGATAATTTTATCAACTTAATGTAGGTGTTATGATACTCGATAATATCATGGTATTTTTTTAGAAAGTGTACAATATAATATACTAAAAAAGTAATTTTCCCATGATTAAGACGCATACTAATCTTCGTAAAGAAATCAGAGTGATATTGTATATTATGTTATGTTGGGGATTTTATTCCCGACGATTTCTTTCCATTTTGTATATTTGTCTTTCTTTGACTTTGATCTATTTAAGACTCTAGATTTATCTCTTAAAGTTGTTTAAGTCTTTATCTAGTTTCCTTATTTCTAACTTGACTTGTTTATCAAGACTAGTAGTCTTGGTTATTTATATGTAATAGATCAAATACAAAATGACGCACGGGAACTAGGGTTTAAAAGCAAGACTACAGGACGTATTCAAGGAAGCAGAACACATGATCTATTTGGAGCTACAAGTTGGAATCAAGATATCTTCAACGTTGCATAATCAACAAAGGAGATTGAATCATTCGTAGCAACAAGTATTTGTGTATCACCTTTTGATACATCTGTTTTTCGTATATTGCTTAAACATTTTGTAATTGTTCTTGAACGATTAAGTAATATAGTTTTTGGGTTTATATACCCATGTCCGTAAGTACTTTTACTCACGAACTAAAAGTTTAATAAGTGTGTTTATTTATTTTCATTCCGCTGCTATTCTAAGTTTCTCTGATATGTGTTATCACTGGTGATATTTGACATCAATCGTAACACTTATTGTGTTATAAGTCTGCTATTTCAAACTGGTTGGTGTTAACACTAGTATTGTTTATCACGAGTCTTAACATCACGTTTTCAAATCATAGACCTACAAAACTACAATTGGTATCAGAGAAGGGTACTTTACATTAAGTACTTTGATCCGTATTTGTTTTGTAGATGGACGCTCAAGGGAATCCACGATCTCCTATCCTCAACGGACATAATTATTCACTTTGGAAGTAGAGGATGCGATGGCATATCAAGAACATTGATGAACGAGCGTGGAGAACCATTCTAGTTGCATGGGAGAAACCACGAATTACTGATACTGATGGAGAAGTCTTTCCCAAGAGAGAAATAGACTGAACCATTGATGAAATTGCGAATTCGAAATGGAACTCTAAGTGCATCAACACTCTTTGCAGATATAATGATTCAAACTACTACAAAGTGATCAGTAAGTGCGAGTCAGCAAAGGATGCTTGGTGTGCGTTGCAAATGGTGTGCGAAGGATCTCGAAGTGTGAAAATGTCGAAACTCAGAATGCTAACTGCTACCTTCGAAACAATGGGGATGGAGGAAAGAGAGTCAATCATGGACTATGCCATGGCGAGCCAGTGTCAAATCCACGCCTTGTTGGAAAATTGCTTAGATCCATTTCAAAAAACTTTACCTTTAAAGTGGTTGTTATTGAAGAATCAAAATACACCGATAACTTAAACTTCGATGAACTGGTTAGATCGCTCAAAACGTATGAAATGGAACATCTTGGTTCCAACTCAAAAGAGAAGAACGTTTCCCTCACTACTGATGTCAACTCGGATGATGACAGTGAAGCTGTTGATTGGAGAGATTTGCTGGACAAGATCGAGAATACCACTCTTGGAGAAGAAGAGGTGTCAATGCTCACTCAAAAACTCAACAAAAATTTAAGGAGAAGAAACAACATTGGAGTCTTATTTTCAAAGTTCAAATCAGAAAATCCACTTCCAAACTCAGCTGGACGAAAACTCTCAAAGTTTCAGCCATCATCATCTGAGTCAGTGACAGCGAACTCACCTAAACCTCTTAGTGAAGTTCAATATCTAGAGTGCAAAGGATGGGGACATTAAAAGAACGAGTGTGCTAACACATTGAGGAAAAAGAGCCTGATTTCAAAGGAGTTTGATGAAGATGATGATGACTCTGACTCACCTAAGTCAGTTCCTGCATTATTTGCTAATGTTGTCTGGGATGACAACATACGAGTTGGCAACACCAATCCCAACATCCTGTGTTTGAATGCAGAAGTCAAAGAAACAACCAACGAGTATAAGAAACTGTGCCTAGAGTATGGCGATTTGTTTGAAAAATGGGGAAATCGGTTCCTAAAGGTGAAAGCTCTCATGATCAAGGTTGAGAAACTCATCCATGAGAAGAACGATCAAGTGAAAATAATTACCCATCTGGAGTCAGCCATCACAAGGAGAGACTCGGAATTAGAACAAGTGAAGACCGATCTATAGAAAGCTCAGAACACGCTTTCAAACCTCAATAAAGGAACAACAAAGCTCGATGAAATTCTTGGGATGTCATTCCCCGAGTCCTCAAAACATGGGATTGGCTACAAGCCTGAACAGCAGGAGCAGCGAACTGACCAAGATCTGAATACATCTAAGAACCACAAAAAGAGGAGAAGACAATACTTGTGCCATCATTGTGGTGAGCCTGGTCACATTCGCCCATTCTGCTGGAAGAAATCAGGAAAGAAAAGTCAATTTCAGAGGACAAGACAACATGTTATGATTCATAACAGTCTCCACGATTCCAACATCAAAACCAACAACAAAGTCAAACACGTCTTGGTAAGGAAGGAAGAGGTCAAATGTAACATGATTTATACTTCTCTGAAACCCCACATTCCAGGAGCATGGTATTTCGACAGTGGATGCCCCAAGCACATGACCGGTTCTGAAGACCTTCTCTCAAATATTGTGAAAATCAAAGGTGGAAAAGTGAAATATGGTGGAGGTGCCAACAGTCAGATTGTCGGACAAGGAACACTCCATGTACCAGGAATTGTGAAACTTGAAAACATGTTACTTATGGAAGGACTGATATCCAACTTGATCAGAATCAGTTAGTTGTGTGATGGAGGCTTCAATGTCAAGTTCACACAGGAAAATTTTGAAGTTTATGATGAAGGAAATTCGTGCATTCTCACTAGACAAAGAATATCTGATAACTGCTATCAAATAAACGGCGATGTTTTCTGCAAGTTCTCCCAATTAAGCGATGCCGAGGTGTGGCATCAAAAGCTTGGACACGTCAACTATAAAATGTTGGAAAGGCTCGTGAAGAAAGAAGCTGTATATGGTCTACCGAAGCTTAACACAAAGATTATTCCAGTTTGTGAATCATGCCAAAAAGGGAAACAAGTCAGGGTACCACACCCACATGTTTAGAGCCTTACCACTTCGAATTGCTTTGAACTCATGCACATGGACCTCATGGGACCACTGGAGGTGGAAAGCCTTAGAGGTAAATGGTATGTTCAGGTTGTTGTTGATGATTTTTCTAGATTCACTTGGGTTGAGTTTTTAAAGGAAAAATCTGAAGCCTTTCAAAGTTTTAATAAACTTGCAAAAAAATTGTGCGTACGTTTTGGTGTGAACATAGGAAGGATCAGGTCTGATCACGGAAAGGAATTTGAAAATGAAGCCTTTTCAAACTATTGTTCAAAGGAAGGAATAACTCATGAGTTTTCCTCACCCATTACCCCCCAACAGAATGGTATAGTCGAAAGAAAGAATAGATCTCTTGCCGAGATGACTAGAACCATGTTTATTTCAAATGGAATTGAAAAAAATTTTTGGGCAGAAGCAATGAATACTGCTTGCCACACAATCAATAGGGTATATTTCAGACCTGGGTCACATATTACACCCTACGAATTGTTGATGGGCAAAAGGCCTAATTTAAGTTATTTCCATGTCTTTGTGTGTGTGTGTGTTATGTATTGAATGATAGGATGCATCTCTCCAAATTGGACTCTAAAAGTGAAAAATGTGTTTTCATGGGATACTCCCAGAACAGCCATGCGTATATACTGTTTAACCTTAGAACACATTGCATGATGGAGTCTGTCAATGTGAAGTTTGATGACTTGATTAGTGGTGTTAAACCTGCTGAGAATAATGATCTGGTATATGATCAGACTCCTCAATATGTTGTGGATGAGTTACATAATAGTGCAGGTACACAAAGTGATACTACAGGTGATGACGAGTCTGGTGACATGATGGCGAACCTAACACCACATCCTGAAGAAGCAGACAATGTTGGGGCTGAGGATCTATCACCAGTCCTAACACCAACTCCTGAAGCTCCTGTATCAGATTCAGACTCAGATGAGGATAGCCCGAATAACCAAATTGATTTGTACCAAAGGGATATTCCATCAAGAATTCAGAGTAATCCTCTGACGGGTCAAATTGTTGGAGATATTGATGAGAGAAGCACAAGGAAGAGACAGATAAATTTCAAAGAAATGGTGAGATATGTATGTCTTTTGACTAACTACTCTCAGATTCGGGAGACCTTGTTTCTTGCTTTTACAGAGCCTAAGCGTGTGGAAGAAGCTCTGTAGAATGAGTTCTGGATCAAAGCCATGCAGGAGGAGTTTGATCAGTTTGCGAAAAACGATGTTTGGGACTTGGTTCCACGCCCTGCAAATACACATGTCACTGGTACTAAGTGGATCTTTAAAAATAAAACCGATGAAGCAGAAAACATTGTGACAAATAAGGCAAGGCTGGTTGCACAAGGGTATACTCAGATTGAGGGGATTGATTTTGACGAGACATTTGCATCGGTTGCACGAATAGAATCTGTAAGACTCCTTGTTGCTATTGCTTGTCATTTAGAAATATCACTGCATCAAATGGATATTAAAAGTGCTTTCTTTAATGGTGTTTTGAGTGAAGTTTATGTTGAGAAACCCAAAGGTTTTGTCAATCCTCACAAACCCAATCTTGTTTTAAAATTAAAAAAGGCGTTGTATGGTTTAAAACAAGCTCCAAGAGCTTGGTATGAGAGGTTGACTCAACATTTATTGTTTTTAAACTTTAAACGAGGTGAAGTTGATAAACCTTGTTTCTTCTCAAATCCAAAAAGCACATTCTTATAGTTCAAATTTATGTGGATGATATTGTGTTTGGATCCACTAGTGAACTGATGGTGCAGGAATTCATAGCTCGGATGTCAGACACATTTGAAATGAGCATGGAAGGTAACCTTTCGTACTTTCTTGGGTTACAAATCAAGCAACTTGACGATGGTATTTTTCTGTCCCAAACCAAATATGCTAAAAATCTGGTTCAAAAATTTGGTTTGGAAAATGAAAAGCACAAGAAAACACCTTTAGGGAGAACTAGAAAACTGTCACGAGATGATATTGGGATCAGTGTTGATAACACCGTTTATAGGAGAATGATAGGAAGTCTCCTATATCTAACTGCTAGTAGACCTGACATAATGTACAGTGTGTGTTTGTGTGACAGGTACCAATCTAATCCCAAGGAGTCCCATCTAAAAGCTGTAAAAGGAATAATCAAATATGTGGCTGGGACGAGTGATTTAGGGATTTGGTATACCAAAAATACGTGTACTGAGCTTTTTGCTTATACTGATTCGGACTGGGCAGGTGATGTCGTGGATAGGAAGAGTACCACTGGAGGCTGTTTCTTCTTGGGAAGTAACTTGGTCTCATGCTATAGTAAGAAACAAAACTGTATATCCCTCTCTACATCAGAGGCTGAATATATCGCAGCTGGAAGTGCGTGTACACAACTTCTGTGGATGAACCAGATGATTGAAGACTACGGTCTCCATAGTAGTGTTCTGACCGTACTTTGTGACAATACGAGTGCCATAGATATCTCAAAAAATCCCGTTCAGCACTCTCGTATAAAACACATTTACATCAGTTATCATTTCATCTGAAACTTGGTTGAGAGGAAAATAGTGAGTCTTGAGCATGTAGGGACAGACGATCAACTAGCTGACATCTTCACTAAAGCATTAGATTACAAGACCTTCTCTCGTTTGAGAAGAGATCCCGGTATGTGCATTGTCTAGTTCATGTTGAGATTTGATGTTGTGACAACCACTGATGTCATCAGTCACAACATCTGTACAATTTGCATTCATTTTTATTTTATTGTCTCATACATACTGAATACATTGGGTCCAGTTTTTGGTGCAAAAAGATCTTGTGTTGTAATAAAAGTGATGACAAAAAGACTGACCTCTTCGATCAGGTGATTGTGAAACTTTCCCGCAGAAACTAGCTTTCTCCGACGTCCAAACACAAGGGGTGTAAAAAGGCTTTTGCTAAGATAATTTCTCTTCAAACTTGTAAAATGATGAAGAGAATCAGGATTAAAAAGGGATCCAATCTACAAATTTCACCTCATTGAGCGATGTTGACGTAGTCATTAACTTGGGTTAAGGGGTTTGTCTTCATTGTCTTCATTATTTTTTAGGTCATTTTTTTTAGGCATCTACTAGGACATTCATACTATGTGAAGATGCCAACGTGTGGTGTGTTCTGTTCTTTGTGCTTGCGTCTCTCTTTGATTTCTTTTAATCATGATTAAGGGTTTTGTGGATCAGATGTTTCAATGGTGTTAAAACTGGAGAGCTGGACAGGTAATGCAGGGTTGACATTGCAGGAGGATGTTCACCTTGTACTTTTATTTACGCCTATGGTGATGGTTCAGATTTCTAGCTCTAATTCAGTCTTATGCTTTTTAGGGATGTGGGATTCACCTTTTTGGTGGTTAATTGAGTGGAGATGTTGGTTCCTAATTAACGAGGAGTGGGGTGTTTGGATGGTAATCAAATCCATGTGGGTAATTAGATTTTTGGTAAATTAGGGTTTTCTCTGTCTTAGCTCAACGATCGTTTTTTATTGGGTTTAAGAGTTCAATTTTTTTTACCGTTATGATTCCCCACCTTTCTGAATCTCTCTTGCAAATTAAAACCTCTCTACCTCTCCTTCTCTTCTCTGTCTCTCTCTCTCTCTCTTCAATTGCATATTTTTTTCTCTACTCTCTCTGTGATTTTGTAGGATGTCTTCTCCGAGCAAAACTCTTGTGCTCCCTTTTGGCGTACAGATACCGTCAAGTAACCAGACACCTTTCAATCTTCCAAGATTCAGTGGCTTGGATATTCGCGAGGAAATTGGTGGCACGATCCCCCAGAACTTATCTACGGTTGAAAGAACTCCAACTGCCTCGCCGCCGCTCGAATCTCAGGACGTTGTTCTGATTCCAGCACCCATTGATGCTAATCCTGCGGCGCAGGTTCTTCCAAGTCAGGATGGGAATGAAATTGACGTCGACAACCCGCCAAATCTGCCACTTATTACTGAAATCTTTGGGCGGGTGGGTGATCTAACCCTGAAACATTCCTGGCGGCTGAGGAACATCCCACCTGGCGTGGTTCCGCCGGCAGTTCCAAAAAGTCAAGCCGGACCACGGCGAGTTGTGCCACTCGAGAACATGAACCTGGCGGATGTAACTGTCATGACGGACTTGGATGACAATGAGTTTGTGCCCTCTATGCCTGCAGCTGCGCCAGTGACCACCCCGTTTGCTCCCCGCGTGATGTTGATGAGGCCTCGGCGCCGGAAGCAAACTATAAAGCTTGCTGACAAGAAAAATCCCACTGCGCATATCAAGGTGTCGCCTGGCTCGACTAAAACTGAATATTCCTCTCCTTCGTATGATGTTGTGGATTTGCTAGAGAGGTCTCCTGCTCTTCCAAGCATCTTGATGCCACTCCTACTGCCTTTCCTGTTTCTGAGGTTCACCATGCACTAGAACCCGATTTTGGTTTTGAGTATTCTCCCGATCCATCTGATGAGATCCTTCTTCGGGACCTCAGGCCTGCCATGAAGAAGATGAAGAAAAAAACCAAAACCCCTTTGTCTTCTATCACTCCACAAAGTAATGTTGGGACTGGTGACATGTCACCAAGTCCAACATCACCCATTGCTGCATCTACTCCTCTCTCCACAGCTCAGAATCAATTGCTGCTTCTACCCAAGCACCCTCTCATCCATCTTATTTGGCAGGTGTTTCGGGTGAATCTGCCTCTTCGGAAGTTGAGATTGAGGACATGGTTCCTTTCTCTTTGGAGTTTGTAACATCTGCATCCAAAGAGCTGTTTTCCATCCACCATGATCGTGGTATTATTGATGAAAGACGGGTGCCTGTGGAGCTTTTAAAATGCCATAATCTGATTGAATACTTCGAACGTCGGGGCATTTATTCCTCGGTATGTACCGCACTGCCTTTTGTTCGTAATGTGATTCTGGAGTTCTATGCGAATTTACTTCCCTCTGTTGTGAATCTCGTTTCTGCGAATTTTGGGAAAGTATACGTTCGTGGGAAACTCTACTCCTTTACCCCAAGTGTGACTAATGATTTGCTTAGCAATGAGGCCTATCAGGGTGATTCCACTGTTGACAACATGGACGAAGTCATCCAATTTCTATCCGGTGGGATGTTGACCAAGTGGAGAGAACAATTGCCCAGCACCAAGCTAACTTCTCTGTACTCCGTGCTCCATAAGATTGCGGTGTTTAACTGGGTGCCTTTGAAGAATGCAACTGTGCTGACTCGACCTCAAGCCCAGTTCCTATTCAAGCTGGTCGCGGAATCAAGTTCAACATTGGCCAATAGGTTTTCGATTCAGTCACCAGGTTTGCTACATCCAAAACTGCTTCCTCTCTTTGCCTTCCATCTGTTATCTTTAGCGTGCTGGAGCACCAAGGTTTTATGCCCTCTGGAGATGATGTGCTGACTAGGGACGCTGAGTGGTTCACTTTGCATAGTCAACACCTTTCGGGTGCCCGTGTTGTCGATCTGACTTGGCAAGCGCCTGTTCTGCCTGGTGTTATGTGTGGTGACGGTTCTGCGTCTCACAACACCGCTCCCAACATGGTCACACTCCCGCCTCAGGTTGTGCGTGCTCAAATTGCCCTGTTTGACAATTAGATTGCCTAGCTTCAGGCCGTGCGGGGTTCCTGGTATGAGGCCCTTTTGCTTTCTGAACAAGGGGGAGAAAATGAGGAGGTTGAGGTTGCGGATGCGGATGATGGACATGCTGCCAAGGTATTGGCCAGCTTAAGCAAGAGGAGGAAGAATGTCTTGGCGCGGAACAAGAAACTAAATAGGATGAAGAAGCTGCTACGGAAGAGGAAGGCTGATGAAGTAACATCGTTGTCTGCTCTCCGATCTAAGAGAGCTCGTGGTCCTTGAGTGATCATGCCTCTCTGAGTTTATCTTTCTGCTTTGTCTAGTTGCTTCATAAACCTTTTATTTTGCTTTGGGTTGTTAACAATGTTTATTCAGGGGGAGTCTTTGAACTCAGTGGGAGTTTGTTCTTTATTTTTGCCTGTGTCATTTGTGTGTGTGTCCAGAAAGTCAAAAGGGGGAGATTGTTGGGGATTTTATTCCCAACGATTTCTTTCAATTTTGTATATTTGCCTTTCTTAGACTTTGATCTATTTAGGACTCTAGATTTATCTCTTAAAGTTGTTTAAGTCTTTATCTAGTTTCCTTATTTCTAGCTTGACTTGTTTATCAAGATTAGTAGTCCTGGTTATTTATATGTAATAGATCAAACACAAAATGATGCACGGGAACTAGGGTTTAAAAGAAAGACTACAGGACGTATTCAAGGAAGCAGAACACAGGATCTATTTGGAGCTACAAGTTGGAATCAAGAGATTTTCAACGTTGCGTAACCAACAGACGAGATTGAATCATTCGTAGCAAAAAGTATTTGTGTATCACCTTTTGATACATCTGTTTTTCGTATATTGTTTAAATATTTTGTAATTGTTCTGGAACGATTAAGTAATATAGTTTCCGGGTTTGTATAGCCATGTCCGTAAGTACTTTTACTTACAGACTAAAAGTCTAATAAGGTTGTTTATTTATTTTCATTCTGCTGCTATTCTAAGTTTCTCTGATAGGTGTTATCACTGGTGATATTTGACATCAGTTATTACACTTATTGTTTTATAAGTCTGCTATTTGAAACTGGTTGGTGTTAACGCTAGTGTTGTTTATCACAAGTCTTAACATCACATTTTTAAATCATAGACCTACAAAACTACATGTTAATACCATAAAAAGTTAATGACTATATATTTAAAGCATTTAATATATTATTTACATGTTCTATAAATTGTTTTTGTACTTGTTAATTTGAGATAATTTAGTTTTAACAATCAATATTCTAGTGTGTTAGGCGTAATTGTGTAGTAACAATTCTATAGTGTCATAACATAAATATTCATATTTTGAATTGCCACTTGAACTGTTCTCGTTCAGTACAAAATGCTTAAACATTAAAGCATTTCTAAGAAAAAAATGTTGATAACATATAAATAGAAAATACATCATCAGATCTTTAGATAAAGGATAAGAAATTTAGAACTTAGTAAATGAACTGCAACCATAAAATATGTGGTGAGATACATTTCAAATGGCTCGAGTTCTTGTAACAATATCCAACCCTACATGTATAAAGATACACTAGTGCAGAAACTGCATATCCAGAAGGGTAATTTTGCCTATCCAGAATGCCTTTCTGTGCCTTCTGTAGTGACATAGTTTTAGAAAGTCTATACTTTCCAGAACGCCTTTTTTTACCCTTCTGGATTGGCAGACTTTCTAGAAGGGTAAAATAAAGGCATTCTAGAAAATAATTTTTCCATTCTAGAATGGTACCATCCCATGTTGATCCGCCACTTTCCAAAATGATTTTTCAAATACCGTTCTGGAAAGTTGCGCTTTCCAGAACGTTATTTTCGAATACCATTCTGGAAAGTACAACTTTCCAGAACGGTGTTTAATAAAACCGTTATGGAAAATAGTAAAAAAAATAAAAATTGAAATTCAATTATGCAAATAAAAATTAACCAACAAATACACCAATTGGCCATAATTTCTCATTCATTATTATCAGTCAAATAAATTCACAAACACAGAGTGTGCATCATAGTTTTTGCAATATAGAATCAACAAAGTAACAAATATATATATCTCTACAAAAATCAAGTATAATCTCGAGTTATGTACATTCAATACATTTCATCAACATTACACTCCCCTAAGAAAACCTTCACGCTTCTCTAATAAAATCAGCAGTACCACTCCAATCATACATCTAGACAAGTCCAAAGATATGATCTGCAGCCTCGTTAACATCCACAGGTTTCCCCAATTCATTTCCAGGACCAACGACGGCAGCCTAATATGCATTTTAACAACTCACTCAAGAACAAAGAACTATATTTCATTCCAAATCCAGCAGGTCATTGTAATAAGATCCACATCTTATAAACAGGAGAAAAAACCCGATGGGTCTAGTTAACAATTTGACGAAAACAAACTATCTATTTTCTCTTTTTGAGAATAAAGCTTACCATTTCCAGTTCAAAGTCCAACTTACGAGAAGGTCTGAAATAAGGCGGGGAAGTAATCAAGAGTCTTCAAGCCTTCAACACGCACCTAACTTGATATCCATAATAAATAGTAAAAATTCAATTTATAAGATTTATCCAAGTATCATCATTTGACCAATTGTCAAAATTAAAAACCACTTGGGAAAAAAAATCAAATTGCAAACGAACATGATATCATAAACCAATAAATGACTGCATTGCGAACATAAACGAAAAGGACTTATTGCCGGTGTTCCTCGGCGAAGACTTATAGGGAGAATTCCCGGACTAACGAATATGCTAAGCCGCAGCTAAAATCTGCATAATATCGACATAAGTATACTTTTTGAGAAAGATTATTCAAAACTGGAAATCGGGGCCCTTATACAAATTCCATACCTGCAAAGCCAGAGTTTCAAATCTTTGTCCGAAGATTCTAATATGAGATTAACCGATGACTGGCTGAGATTAACCTATTCTCGATACATGCACAAACATTGCACTGCGTAATTCAAGGAGACATTCTGCAAATTCAGTTCAATAACTAATAACATTAAACAAGCTACAAGCTCCAACACTGCTAAAAGAATTTTTTAACGATTTAACCATTGGTCAGATAATTGTAGTATGCATATTTACAATCGTCATTTGCATATCCGTATTGGCGATCATCACCGAAATGGTTCAATAAAAGAAAAAATTGATTGAATTTTTTTAACACATCTAAAAAGCATGCAAAACTAGACAATTGTGTAACAGGCTCAGAAGGATCCATTGGTATCTATAATCAAAGAGGAAATCTCAACTCAGAAAATAGGTAGTTTTGAATCATCATTGCCAACAATTGGATACCTAATCAAGTCAGAAATATCAAATGTACAGAAATAGGGATAAGAACACAGCAAATGTGATGCAAAAACTTAGTTTATGCAGATGTAAAGGGAGATTTAGGGCAAAACCATTAAATCAGAATATGCTAACTACACATAACAATTTGCTCATAACTCGGATAAACAATCACGAACAAGTTTCATATGTCCAGACATAATTTAAGATTGTTCATCACAGCATAATCACATATAAGAAAAATAAGAGATATATCATAAAATTATGCATCGAAGACTAAAAATGCTTTATAGAAAATCAAAATCTCAGAGACATTCCAGAAAAGGAAACACGCAGACACTTAACACGGCATCATTTAAGTCCGCCCGTTTGCCATTTCTCATCATCGGGTAAACATTCTTAAGGTCACCAACATAAATCTAATTCAAATTCAACATCAAAATAAAAACATTGACAAAGTTACACCATTCTAAAAATCGGTATTACAATCCAAGATAAACCATGGCATCGGATAATAAGCGGAGTTTTTTTGTCAACATAGACAATCAGTGTGTAGGATAAGATTTAAATATCATCATTTGCCATAGAGATCGATTTTCTCTACTACGTAATGATATAAAACGAAGTCAAACAATAAGCATGAATTTAAGAAAATAAATATATAATAAAATTTTAAACAAAAAAAGTGATATTTTGGAAGGTCCATTTGACACCATGGCAATACAACAAGCAGATTGTGTGCAATGGGTTGGTAAGCCATCCTGTTCTGGTTTACGCATCAGTTATATCTCCATGCAAACACTCAAATATACACAAGGAGAGGGTAAACAAGATGCAAAACATGGTCAGTAGTGTACTATCTCAATTCTCCACATCATCATATGCCCTTCGCTAACAGTGCATCGGACACTCGGAACAAAACGTCTCGGGTTTAGCCTAGTTATCAGACAATTATTTTCCAAAAGGGATCTCACAATAATTGTTCATGTGCCAATATTCTCTCTAACATATAACTAGTGTGAAAATCTGAAACTACTACGAAATTATCTTCCTATTATATCATATTGTATGGTGGCTGACCTTCATGAATCATAAGTTATGTTCGACTTAAATTAGTAATCAATACAAGAAAAAATGAGGAAACGAGGGGGGAATAAAATGTGGACCCTGAAGAATAATAATTACTTAATAGATTAAAATACAATGGGTGGCAAGGAGGTCTTCACCTATATATGTGATGGAAGTAAAAGTCTAAAAGTCAAGTGTAACACTTTTGACGGGCCTCGTATTGAGTCCGACCAGCAGCAACGATGTCGGAATTAATCTTAGGCCCGACGCTATCCGAGCTGGTCTAATCGTCTGTTGAAATGTCATTACTCGAGCCGATGCTTGAGTCGAGGCTAAGTATTTTCAAAAAATTTATTAACATCTGTATCTTCATCACCTTTGTTCCCTAAACAGAGACAATATGTTTATAATTTTCATCTTGAAGATATATACAAAGAAAAAAAAAAGAGTTAATTTTAATAAGTTTATCATTTTCATTTCGAAGAAATTAATAAAAAAAAAAGTGAATTTTAATAAGTTTATCATTTTCATCTTGAAGAGATTAATAAAAAAAAAAACCAAATTTTAATATCATTTTCATCTTGAAGAAATTAATTAATAATAATTATAAAAAAGCACATTTTACTAAGTTAATCATTTTGATTATTAATAGTAATATATACTGTAAAATAGGAAAACAATAACCTTGCATGATCATCACCTATTTCTGCAGATGAGCTCGACGACTCGTCAGTTTGTCCCTTGTCTGAATCTCTGCTATCGTCGTTACCAGAAGAAAATGATCCAGAGCAGGATACGTCTTTCACACCAACGGGACCGATTTGTATCCGCCATCAACAGTCTTACCAGTAGAGGAGTTATCTTTTTTTCTTGCACCATTAGTAATGTTCGTGGCGGTAGATTTGACTTACAATCTAGCTTGGAAGAATGATACCCTTCCCATCAATGAATCTTTGCTGGTTATAGTAATTAATGCACTCCTCGGCAGATGGGAAAAACTGCAGTTAATGACAACATAAAAATAATGACAAAAAAAAGAAGCTAATCTTGCCCATAGAACAAAAGCAGTGTATTGATTTTCTAGGTGACTATGCTTTTACCTTTAAGAACAGAAGAAGGCTACATATCATCAAACTTGTCCTTGCCTTCCAAGCTTTACAGTGAACAACTACCACATTTAATATGTCCTCCTTCAACATGAGTAAGCACTTTGGCAAAACAATTTTATAAGTTCATTAGGAGGGCAATTGTGGTCGTCAAATGAGAAAGATGCAACCTGCACAAAGGAAAACAAAAAAGACACAGATTCAGAAATATAAGGCTTTTTGGTTTGGTTTAGTACTTTAGTGAAATTCAAACGAGTTTTATAACTCAACTTTTCAGTCAGAACATAATCAATTTATGGAATAAAAACTAAATCCAACTAAGAATCACTATTTGGTGCTGCCTAGATTTCAGGGGCATAAATTGATATTTACCCTATATTTTCTAAAGATAGTTGAAACTAACAACTCATAATTTGGACCTCAACTTCGCAATGCCGTCGTATTCTTGATAATAATTTCTTATCCATATGGTGAAAAAGCATTCATATGAGCATGACATGCTAATAACACTATATTTCAGAAAGTCCTAAGAAATTCAAACATAGAAACTGCTTTGACATTTGCTCCTTATTTAATAGCCTGAATGGAATTAGAAGATAAATTGCTTCGAACATACATGTAATGAAAATATAAATAATTAGAAGATAATATCAAAGCACTACATACTAAACAAATATTATTAATAACAGTTTTTGTATTATTGATAAGAAGAAACTACAAATGACCAACATTACTTATATGGAATTTTAAAACAATAATATTGTAATTATATATGACATCCTTAGACCATACTTGAATAATCAATCAAGAACCAACACACAAGCCATTAAAGTAATCAAATCTTTTTTGTTTAAATCTTATCAACCGAAAACACAAGCAGACTTATATTTTACCATCAATTAATATAAATAACCGACATTTGTGATGAAATAAATACTGAATACCCAAATTCTGAGAATACTACATTGTCAGCATTTTTATTAAAAAAAAAACATTGCCGAAACAAAAAGATTACCCAAATACAAATTTCTCCTAGTAAAGAAAAAAAATGAGAAAATCAAGTCATTTTTGTTGTTTCAGTCTTTTAAAAAAACACAATCAAGCTTCAATCCCATCATCAGGTAATATAAAGAATCGATCATTGTGATGAACCAAATACCCCGATTCTTAAAATACTATGAAGAATGCTTTTTGATTAAAAAAAATAAAAATGGCTGAAACTAAATGGTTACCCATATACTAATTCTCCTAGTAAAAAAAAAGTGAAATATTAAATCTTTCTTTGCCTTTTGTTTCAGTCTTATAAACCAAAAAAACACAAGTGGGCTTTTATTTCATCATCGATTAACACTACAAGAAATCTTCTGTTCAGTGACGATTTTTTTTCGCATTCGTCATAGAATAACACCCTTCTATGACAACATTTACTTTTTTCACAGTTGTTCACTGATTTCGTCAAGAATAATCATAATTTATGACGATCAAATGTATTTTGTCACAATTTTGGGATGACAAAAAAAAAAAAACTGTTCGAAAAACCCATTTTATGACAAACATATAATAATATATGACGAGAATTGGGTGTCACGATAAATTTGTAGTTGTGACAGAATTAATTTTGTCACTAATGTTCACATTAATAACGGTGACGACATTTGGTGTCACATCAAGTTTCTTTTCATGACAACGCTACAATTTGTCATCAGTTCTAGAAGAATGCCGACAATATTATTTTGACATGAAAGAGCTCTATTTTGACGTCAAATATGAATTTATCATTGTAATTTTATTTTTGGTACAAATTCAGACCAGAATTAGGAGACTCTTCCGATAACAATTTCATAATAATTAGATGATATTTGGTATCACTGCATAATTGTTTTAATAAAGGCATCATATTTCTCATTAACTTTTATGAATGTAATAGTAATTAAATTTAATTAATATATATATTGTATAATATTTGAAGTACTCAATAATATTAAAAAAAATCTAACGTTAAAGAGATATATTAATTAAAATAAATTGTAGAATGAAAACCACATATATGATAATTGGACAATTTTTTAATTTTAATAATCAAGCTATTGATAACAGCCCTTCATTCTCTTTCATTAACTTGAAAATATCAAAAGAAAATATAAAAATCATGTATGTAATTGTCTCATCCAAAAGCCAATAGTTGCCAAGCATATAAAACTACTATTATAACTAGATAGATTCCTGAAAGTGTTTGTTCCATGCACGAGACAAAAATCATCCGTTAACAATTTATTGTTTGTTCTTCAGGGTAAGAGACAAATCCCTCGAGCGACACTAAACTCCGAAGAGAGAAACGAGATTTACCCACACAACCCTCCTAATAAATAATCATAAGACCTCGCAACTTGATCAATTTCAGGCCAATACGTCTTCATCCACATAACATATTTCTGCAAAAATTGCAAATAACGTCAAGATTAGAAAACAA
>BMAC01000165.1:505486-525337 GCA_014905375.1 Phtheirospermum japonicum
TCAAACCCATCCTGCCCCTCAAACTCAGTCACCCATCAGTCAAACCCAACCTGAGGACCCTCGGAGTCAATCTCCTATCCCCCGGTCTGAATCAACTAACACCCACACTGGGTCAACTGGGCTTCAGACTGATTCAGCAGGCACTGGACTTCAATCAACAAACAACACTGAGTACTCATCACATGAAGATGATGAAGAGACAGGTTTATGATTCTTACACTTCGAWTTTTTTTCAGCTTGGTAATAGTCTTGAATMTGCTTCATATGTTTTCTGTGATTTGATGTATTCTAATTTGATACCTATAGTGATTTGTGTTAGTGCTTTCTCAGTTGTAAGTTATTATGTGATAAAAATTGTACATATATAGTACATGACACTGTCAAGTTTCAAAATTGGCAAATATTTCATAATGTGCAACTTCTCTTTTTTATTGAGATTCATATGTATTAGATTACATATTTATTTGGTACCTAAAAGTTGGGATTACATAGTTGGATATATATGTCAAATGTGACTGGTTTAGTTGGGCAATGTATTAGGGGGGGTAGAACTGTTTCTGTGTAAATTAGTTTTAAGATTGGCGTTTGTTTAATGTATGCATAGTATTGTTGATATGAATAATTATGAAAATGAATTTTGTTAAAAGTTGTTTGGTGGTTGAGTTGGAGCAATATACTTCTTTGTCCTCGTATAAAAACATCTTACTAATAAAAAATTTGATTATTTAAACATTGGTCGAATACATTCAATAAGGTTCAGTAATTTAAATTTCAAATTCAGTCTTTGACATATACTAATTAATGGATGTGCAGATGTTGTTTCCAAAGTTGCTAAAAGGAAACGTGGCCCAACAATGGGCAAAGGCATCATGAAGTCATTCGACAAGTTTACGGGGAAAAAAATGAAGATAGAGGTTGATCCATTGATTAGAAGACCTAAAAGTCGAGTGCAATCTGCTAAGTTCTTAAGTCATATTGGGGTAGTGACTCGGGATGTCCTTCCGGTGCCGAGGAAGTGGAAGGAGGTAGATGTAGAGAAGAGTCTGGGGCCAAGCATTGACCATATGCAGGTAGGGTTTTTACACTTTTTTATTTCGATGAATTTTAATCTTGTATCAGCTTAATGATACATCGCTGTGTTATATGCAGATGCATATGGATGTTAATCTGGAAAAACCGGGTGTCAAACAGTGCGTGATTGACAGAATTCAGTCAAGTTCCTGACAACTGCGCTACAGGCTCCATAAGCATTACTTGAAGTACCCTAACATTGAGGAGGCTAAGAAAAATAGGCCACGTTCTTGTCATGAGCAACAGAACAGGGAATCGTTGTGCGACCATTTCAATTCAGCCGATTTCAAGGTAATATAAATCAAAACAAGTACTTTTGTTTATATAGTATGATATATATCATATGTATGTTTCTGCCATGAGAATATTAATATTTGTGTTTTTGCAGAATCGAAGCGACGCTAATACCAAAAATCGGAAAAAACTGCGAGCTCCACATATTACAGGCCGAACTCCTTTCACTGTACTTCAAAATGAATTTGTAAGTGTTACCAAGATTTTTACAACAAAATTTTTAGATATATCTGTTGCCCAATAGTAAAATCAATGTTGTGAAATTTATTGCAATATAAAGGAAAAATCTTTGACAATGATATATAAATTAAATCCACTTAAGTGCGACGAAATGTAGATTTCAGTATTAAGTTTATTCCTTCTTGGTGCAATTTTTATATTTATGTTCTGATTTTGTTTTATTTTCTTTTTTGAATGCTGATTAGTCAGAGAAGGAGGTCGATGAATGCGACATTATCGAACTTTACAAGCGCACGCATTATACGGTGAAAGGTAACTAACTAACTAACACATGCTTTTTATAATCCAACTTCGTTAATGATCATGTTATATTGATTTTACTTACGTCGATGTGTTTTTAGGATGAGATGATAGCAATGAAAGAAAAGTACGCCGAAGAAGGGATTGAGATCACAGAACAGGAGATAGCAATTGAAGTTCTTGGCCATGCCTCTGGTTATATCAAAGGCATTGGTTATGGACCGAAACCTCCAGGAAAACGCCCTAATTCGAACACCCAACTACTGCAAAAGGAACTGGCAGACACTCGAGGAATGCTACAGGAGTCGGAAGGTCAAGTGACGGAGCTCAAGAATGAGGTCGGTGATTTGATAAATCAATTGACTCAGCAAGGCGAGTGCATCAACAAGCTTATGGCCTTCATGAGAGCAAATGAGTCTGCTTCGGGTGGGGATTCTTCGGGTGGGGACTGATCCATTATATTCCACGTAAGTCGGAATTTCCAGTTTTTTTTTTTGTGAAATTTGTATAGTGTTTCTTTGATGGTTTGATTATAAACTAATTAAGTATAAATTTCAAATATGCAGGCGGTCTGATCCCACAATTGTTTTTGTTTGGCAATGTTGACATGTGGAAGAAGTTATGCTCAATTCTTGCTTTATGAACTAACTATTTTGGTTTAGTATAGGCTTCGAGGTCCTTCTTTTCAATATTTAAGTACATTGGTTATCTAATTTGGTGTGTGTCCTGTGGATATTTCAAGTTAATATTTTGGTTAGTTGCAAGTGTTATGGTGTATGTTTGAAATCGTCTAAGAAATATTTTGTAATATTCTTATCATTATATTGTATTGATAAATTCTCTTTTGCTTTTATTTTAATCGTTACGATATTTATTCCTTACAAAAGACTAATGACAATTTAATGTAGGACAATTTATGTCGTCATGAAAATAAATAATCAAATCGTGTTCACTCATTTATTACAAATTTAGCGTCACATAAGTATTTCAAATTTGTCACTTTAATAAATTATGACAACTTGTTTTATCACATAATAATTTGAACTTGTCACTTAAACTAAATCATTTATGATGATTGGTTTGTCACCATATGTACCCATTAGATCATTATCGAACAAATACCTTTCGTGATGATTATAATATTCGCCATATATTTCTAGTGTTTTCGTGACAAAATACTTCTTCACCTTTCATAGTAAATGGTGACACATTGGTTTGTCATTGTAAATATAGATGTTCAGTGACGGTTAATATTGCGTCACTATAAAACAAATCTATCGTGACGAATAACATTATATTTGGTAAATGTTTAATACATATCATGACAATATTAGTGTCATTATAACCCAAAAAACAATTGTCACCGTAGTTATGTTTGTCACGGAAAGTCAAATGTTTTGATGACAAATTAAGTGTTCGTCATTGAAAATGGTAACATACGGTGACAAAACCGATCTTCTGATGACGATTTTTTAACCACTTACGTGACGAATTCAGCGTCACCAAATAGTATCATCTATGATGACAATTTACATGACCGTCATAAAAACCGAACATTTAGTGACGCGCTAGCAAAAATTGTCACTTTCACCAATGGTGACAGCAATACTATGACAACCTCTTTGACGCTCAATTTTCGTCACCGTTTCTCTTCAGTGACGAAAAAATAGACTTTTAGTGATGAAATGTAGCGTCATCGAACAACAGATTTCTTGTAGTGTAATATAAAGAAGCGATATTTGTGATGAAACAATACAGAATACCCCAATTCTGAATAATTCGGAACCCAAACAAAACTTTTCACTTAAAATTGGAACTATACAAGAATACAAATGAGAAAAAAAAAATTTAGATGAGGAATCTAACTTGAGGTTTTTGAGCTCTGGAAAATCATGAAAATTAGAGGAGGAATCTAACATGATTGAACTTAGGTGTTCTTTATGTTGGCCTATTTCAAGTTTTGAAGATAGATGCCAACAAAAATATTATTGGAAGCGGTGATCCAAAAAATTGTCAACACTCAAGAACTAAGAATCTTATAGAGACCCTAGATTTAGAAAGAAAACAAAAAAATAGGGTTCGAATCATAGACCCTTGAAGAAGAAGAAGATGCACTCAATTATACAAGTGACAAAGAAAATATGAACAAAACATAAACCCTAGAAGAAGAAGGAAACCTGATAGAGATCGCCTTCCAAATCAGCAATGGGTTCAAATCTGCAGGAGAAAACATGGACGATGGACTCAATTATACACCGATTTCTCAAGTGTGAGCTGGGAGCGGCGGAAGTTTTTTCTTGAAGGAGAATAGTGAAAAACGGGTGAGATGAGGGAATTGTGTTTGAGAAAACGACTGACACTTAATGGAAAAAATGATTAGTAAATTGTTAAATGAAAACCGAGAACGATATTTTATTTACCGTTCTGTATTGACGAAGTCGAGAACATTTTACCGTTTTGTATCGGCGATTAAATCCAGAACGGTTTAAAAAAAACCATTCTGGAAAGTAAAAATATGGGCGGCAAAAAAAATTCGTTTACGCGTTATTAAATTGGAAAAGACTTTTGAGAACGGTCTTACTATAACCGTTCTGGATTAACGTACATACCAGAACGGTATTCAAATAACGTTCTGAAATGTACACTTTTCAGAATGGTTTTACAATACCGTTCTGTAATGTACTCATCCAGAACGGTATTTGAATACCGTTCTAGATTGACTCATAATCCAGAACGGTTTTTCCATAACCGTTCTGGAATGTCTACTTTCCAGAACGGTGTTGTAAAACCATTCTGGAAAATCATCTATCTAGAACGGTAATTTCAAATACCGTTCCAGAAAGTCTAATTCAAAACAGTATTTTAAATACCCTTCTGGATGCACTAGAATGTTCTGTTCTAGAATGCTGTTTCTTCACTAGTGATAGTCCAATTACAGATAATTCAAATATTATGTAAATACAAACACCCTTTGCATTTTGCGTTATATTACAAGATGAACACTACAAGAAAACTGATGTTTAGTGACGATTTTTTTTCACGCATAGAAATTCGTCATAATATGTTAACTAATAGTGACGTTTTTTAATTTTGTCATTGAAAAATACATTTTGACGACAATATTTATTTTTGTCATCATCGATCTATTTTTTCGTCACTAATTCATATATTTGATGACGATAAATGGAATTTGTCACAATAATGGAATGACGAGAAAAAATGTGTAGGAGAGAACCTTTCAGCGACAAATTAGTAATCAATGGTGACAACATTTGGTGTAACAATAAGGTTTTATTCGTGACAACACTATGTTTTGTAATTATTTTTTCCATGAAAAATAGTGACGACATCCAGTGTCACGATAAGTTTCTTTTCATGACAACACCATATCTTATCACTGTTTCAAGAAAAATAGTGACAATATTATTTTGACACTAAGTTTTATTTAGTGATGAAAAATGTGAATTTTCCATTCACATCAAGATTTAGAATGCGACTTTTTCAATAACAACTTGATAATAATTGGTGATGACATTTGATATCACTACATTTTTTTTAATGTAAGTATTATTCAACTTATTATTCATCATTATATATTTATTTTTCTATGTTTATTTAACTAACTTTATAGTTTTTAACGACTATATTATTATTATATAATATTTCTTAATTTTCTTATTTTTAAAATTGATTAAATAAGTTTATAAATTTAAATAATATATTATTATTTTTTCTTCAGATTCTAAGTTTCCAAATTTATTTATTATCGTATTATAATATTTTATATTTATCTGCAAAAGTTCTCAATTAATCTCTTTACACAAAATTTCTTTTTGTGAACACCTTTTTTTTGTGTTTGAAATATTTATTTAGAAGTTAATCACATTTTATTATATTCTTATCTAATTTATTTTGATATTTATTTTATAATATTTTAATTAAATATTTTTTAAAATATATCAAGTAATTATTTATGATTAAATATTTATTTAACTTACTTTATAATTTTTAATGGCTTATATTATTATTCTAGAATATTTTTAAGTTTTTTATTTTATAGATTTATCTTATAAATATATAAATTTAAAATGTTTTATGGTATTTTTTTATGGTTTTAAGTTTTGAGATTTATTTAGTATTATATTATAACATTTTAAATTTATGTTTTAAAAATTTTTAATTTTTTTTATTAAATAGTTATTTAGAATTTATTTTATATTTATGAGAAGTATTAACTTTTGTATTAAGTTTAAAAAATAAATTTCTGGTAAGTTATGTAGGGTAAAAAGAAATATTAAACTTATTTTTAAATGTATGTTTCTTTGTTTATAAAATATAACATAAGTACCATGTGGTGGAGTGGTTGGCTAGGTATCAATATTAAATATCGTGGGTTCAAATCCCTTGTCTCTCAAAAATTATTTTTAGCTCATAAAACCAATTGGATTTGAACCCACAATGTATAACACTAGTTGCTAATAAGATATGAATCAAACCATTTAACCAACTACTATTTGGTGTTAATTTCTCCAAATAATATAATTATACGTTTGTGTGATCACAATTACTCGAAACCTCAGTTGCACTGACACGGATATGGACTCGGGACACGATACGAACACAACTACTATTTGATGTTAATATTTCCAAATAAAATTGTACGTTTGTCTGATCACAATTACTCTTAACCTAAGTTTCACCGACACGACACGGACACGAGGACACGTTATTTTTAAAATATAGGGCACGACACAACTCGAACATGTTTATAATATAAATAATTATTAATATATTTTATTTCCTATCAATATTCAATTGTAATAATTTTTATTTTCAATTAATCATTTAGAATAATTACAAACTCATTCACAATAATTGATAAAACCCCAAGAAAAATAAAAAACGATAATAATTAAAAAATTGGAAAAAAAATACTTATGAAAAAAAATTAAAAAAACGTGTTGGGCCGTGTTCGGGTCGTGTCCCCGTATATCGCGTCGTGTCCCGATGTGTTCGAGTCATGTCCTAGGCGTGATCGAGCCGTGTTCCCTGTCATAAATTTGAAAAATAAAATAAAATAGGACACGCGTTTAACAAATGTCAGAGGCGTGTCTGGCGAGTTTTTGCGTCCACGGAGTGAGTGTCCGACTCGCCCTCGGGGTAAAAAATGGAGTATTCGTGCATCGTAGCTATTAACCTAAGTTGCACCGACATGGATACGGAATCGGGGCACGACACGGACACGAGGACATGCTTATTTTTAAAACTATAGGACATGACACAGCTCACACACGTTTATAAAAAAAATAATTATTGATATATTTTATTCCCTACAAATATTAAATTATAATAATTTTTATTTTCAATTAATCATCTAAAATAATTACATACTCATTCACAATAATTGATAAATCCCAAGTAAAATGAAAAATGATAATAATTAAAAAACTGAAAAAAAAATATTTTTTTGAAAAAAATAATAAATTGAAAAAATGTGACAGGGACGTGCTCGTATGTTGCGCAATGTCCCGCCGTGTCCTAGGTGTGTTCGAGCCGTGTCCCTTGTCAAAAATTCAAAAAAAGAAAAAAAAACAGGACACGCGTCCGACACGTATCGGAGGTGTGTCGGGGGTCCGCGTCCACGGAGTGTCCGACTCGCCCTCGGGATCAAAAATGTATAAATAAAACTTTAAATAACTATTTAATACATTAGAATAAATAAAAAATAAATAAATAATAAATAAAAGCAAATTATAAAAGTTATAATATAATACTAACAAAATTCAAAACTTGAATTCATAAAGAATATATAACACAATATTTTAAAATTTTATATAATTATTTAATGAAATTGAAAACAAAAATATAAAAAAATAATATAAAATAAAAATATAATTCATTTGAATTTTATAAAATAGGTGAAATAAATATTTAATCATGAATAATTAATATATTTAAAAATAAAAAACATGACTTATATTTTATTAATTATTATAAACTAAATCTCAAATTAATTTAAAACTAGATAAAAATAATAAATTTTGATTAACTTCAAAATAATTATGATATATTTTACTTATATGATTTATAATTTCTTCTAGTATTATATTAATTTTTTTTATTTCTTTTAAATAATTCTTTAAGAAAAATTAATTTATTTTGCATAATTTAATATAGTATTCACAAAATTTTATTGTTTTGTATTTCTCATGAATAAAAATACTTATTTAATTGTAAGTTTATTAATTAACTATTCTAAATTTAATTATAACTTTATATATTTTATTTCTTAATTATAAATTTTCAATAGTACCTGTTTCAACCCAAAAAATGACCAACGCTGAGAACGCCTGGAACCTTGAACACCCGCCTGATCTGCACCACAAACACGAGTTAGAAAGGACCACCGGTGATTTTCCAGTGGAAACCTCTCCGATGCTTAAGTCAGTAAGCGTTTGAAGTGTTTTCCAGAAAGAAAGCAAGAATGCTTAAGAGAATGACATACCTCTCTCAGCCTTAGGACTGAGATATTTATAGTTTCTCCTAGTGGGGACCCCAGCCGGGATCCCGGGAGCACATGCCGCGAATCAAGGGCCGTTTTGGCAACTAATTCTGACAAGTGGTCCCACTTGTCTCTTTGCCGGGAATCTAGGAGACAGGTCTTCCCTGTCCCAGGCGTTCCTTATTTCCTTCTCCTGTATCACCTCGGTATTAATATCAGACTTGACTCTAGTCAGGTCTTCCTTGTTTTAGGTCTTTCTCAGTCCGTATTATCTCGGCTCTCTAGGATTCCAGCAGAATTAAAGGAACCAGAACTGTCGTGATCCGGCTCTTCTTTCTTTGGTGTCGCTGCCTTTCAACAGGTCAACTCTTGCTATAATGAGGACGAGCTCTATTCCTCAGGGGACTCGATCAGGTCTTTTACCCAGACAAGGCTAAACTTCAGTCCCCTGAACTTCACCTCGGCATACTCTTCAGACTTTTAGTGATCTCTTCAAGATAGCTAAGTCAGGAGGGATCCCGAGCGATAGCCACCTCTTCCTGACATTCTGTTTTATCAGGAGGGTTAATTAGATCTTTCTCTGAGATAGAGCTGTTCTAGCCCTCTCTAATTTGCCTAACTATCCCGAGTAAGAGCTACCCCAAACCAGGTCTGGCGTATATATTGCCCTATCAACTCCTCCCCCATAACAGTTGGGGTAGATCTGCAATATTCCAAGGCTCTTTTGAAATAAATGAGGTTGTTCTGTCCTTTATGGCTTCTCGTACTGGGGGAATCCCGAGAAACCCGCCTGACACCCAGGCCTAATTATTGGCATTAGTGATGTCGGTTCATCTCCCCAAGTAACAACCACATTATTCCCTCGATTACACGCTATATCAGCCCTAATCTAGGACGGTCGACGCTCCAGCTCACCTCCTAGAGCACTGTTCGCCTGGCAACATTTAATGCGGGGATCCCATCAAATCCCGCCTTTATCGATTTCCATTTTTCAAATTCATCTCTTATCTTATTATTCCCGCTGGGCTCGTCCTTCTCTCTTAATTTTTATTTTCACTTTTCCAAATTTTCAGGGTTTCTCCCTCCTCCCCAGCATTCGGCGAATTCTCTCTCCATCTCACTTTTCCGGCAATCGTTAAGAACCAGGTACCTTTCTCAGCCTCTTGCCTTTTATTTGCTTATGATGTCCTCTCGTCTAGATATAGGAGCTTCCGCGTCTCCGCCATCTGTTCCCCTTGGGGACGGCTGTAGTCCTTTCCTCTTCCTCACCCTCCGCTCTAGAGGCGGTTGAGGTTTCATCCTCTACGTAATCTAGCTCTATAGACGCAATAAGTGCTTCGCCATCTCGGCCCTCTATTAGCCCGGAGGCAGCGCCAACTTTCCCCCTATCACCGTTAAATTCTCAGGTAGCGGCGGCCACCGGCTCGTCCTCCACTGAGGGTTTGGTATATCCTCCACCAATACCCGATCATCCTAAGATCACCTCTATCCTTAGCTAACACTCGATAGAGAGAATCCATTCCCAGTACAAAATCCAAGATCCCTTCGATCCTTATCCTCCTCCGGCGTGTATTCTGGCCTGTCAGGCCCCGGAGGGCTGGTTAACTTTTTATGTTGACCAGTTTAAGGCAGGTTTACGTTTACCAGTGAACCCTTCAATGCTCGAGATAGCCCAGATATACAAGATTCCCATTTTTCAATTTACCCCCAATTCCTTCAGAATAATGGTGTGCTACAATCTGGCCATGCGTTATGCTGGCCTGGATCCAACAGCCCTCATTTTCTATCAGCTCTTCCAGGAGAAGATTCTGTCCTCTGATTGCTTTTATCTCACAGCCAGACCTGGGGTTCATTTTATACAAAATCTCCCTTCCTCTCACAAATCTTGGCGAAAAAAGTTTTTCTTTGTCCACTGCGATGGAGATTGGGGTTTTGATCCTCACCCCATAGAGAAATTACCTTCTTATTCTCACCTGACCGCAGCGGGCAGACCTTCTCGCATTCAGAGAATCATATCTACTCTGAACGAGAATCCTATTAACATTAATGAGCTCCTCCTCCCCCACGTTCTGCAAAAGAACCTGATTTGAACGATCCTGTATTAAGAGCTTTTTTCAACGAGACCTACGAGACAGGTCCTTTAACCCAGAGATTGGTAAAAGGCCTTCTCTAGCCCGGTCTGTTACATTATATCTTAATGCCCGTGAATCTTACTTCCTTTTTTTCTTTATTTTCAGAAAGGATGATGCGCATGATGTTTGAATCGGCGAGCAAGAAAAGCGCGGTAGCTGATTTGGAGCCTCCAGCCCGTGCGGCGGGCGCGTCTTCTGCGCCTCGAGCCCAGAGCCCTCCTTCCACCATGCCCTCTCCAGGTCGTCCCCCCGTGAGGCGACTCCCGTCTGATTCTGACGAGGAGGACACTCCTCAGCTGAAGAGGCCTCGTTCCACTCGTGGCAAAGGTATGAATATTTCCACGGCCTCAGCTAACCCAGCCACCTCAGGAACCGCATTTGTCACCCGCAGCCTAGGCCCTCCTTGTAGGACTCCTGTTTTGAATTGCTCGGGTGACGTAGCAGTTCGTCACGTAAGCGCCCAATGCACCCCTGAAGACATGTGTGTTCTGGAGCAAATGAGCGATCGTGAGCTGCTGGAATCCTGGTGTCAGGATGAGGCTCGGGTAAACCTTTTTGTTACTCTTCTCTTTCCTCATTTGTCACTTTATGAGTTTCTAACTTTCTCTTTTACGTCCAAGCTGAAGCCAAGAGGGCTCTCTTGGCCATTAGGGCAACCAGATCTATGGCCCAATCTGACCTCATTAAGGAGAACAAAACCCTTAATAAGAAGATGTCGCAGGTCAGAGCATTTGCCAAGGAGAAGGTCAAGGAGGTCAAGAAGCTTCAGGAGGAGGTAGACGGGATGAAGAAAGCCCAAGAGAAAATGCTGGAGGCAGCCCGGTCCGAGGCTCGGGATGAAGCCATTGCGGAGGCGAGAAGTTTGGCAGACGAGGCTTTAGGCAAGGCCAAAGGTGAATGGAAGGCAGAATTCTTGAATTCTGAGGAGGGGCTTAACTTGGTCCAGGTGGCAAGGGACGAAGCCCATAAGGCCTTTCTAGGATCCAAAGCTCTTTTCTCTCTGCTCTTCCTAGAAGCGGTGGTATATTACAACTATAACTTGGATGAGCAGGCTAAGTGGGCCCTGGCCAATACAAATGCCCCTTTCGATCAGAAAGTGCCGCTGCAAACCCCGCCTGAGCCGACCTCCTTTTCCTACGACCCTACCAAGGACCACCTCCATACCATTGGGTTTGCCGAGTTTGCTGCATACGTTCACTCTGTCCTTCATTCTCTCGAGCCCAGTCAAGCTCATTCAGACCTGACTCTTGCCGTGGTCCCCCCTACTTCATCTCCCTCCCCAACCTTTGCAGGTCTGGGTGAGTTGCCTGGGGGAGCTTCTCCAGGAGGCCTGTCCAAGGGCCCGGTGGACCAGCTGCCAGCGGAGCTGAGGGTAGATATGGAGGTTGACACTTAGGCCGTATGAGCTTCTATTTCATAGCAGACCTGTAGGTTGCCTGTGTGGCTAGTCTGGCTACAATTCTGTTTAAGTTTATGTAATCTCAGATAATTTTTAATAATGGATGCTTTTCTTTTTTGTCTTGTAATGACTCTTAGACTTCTAGGGTTTCCTAAATATCCGGAAACCCTAGTACTTTTGATTCTCTATCACGTGCCTCTGAATTCATTAAATACGTGCATGTATGCTTCATTTTTTCCTCATTCATCTGCAAAATGTCTTCTTCTCCTTTGCTTGAAGAACTCAATACGGTGAAGAGAAAAAACATCTCACTGGTTGTGGAGAAATTCAAGCTCTCCGATCAACTGGTCTTGCTCAAGGAAAAAATCGGCTATCTTTATCGCCTTCTGGAGAGGAAGAGGCAAAAGAAGCATCACTATAAAAGAGAATGGGCCGAGCTCCGACAAGTCAATCGCCAACCGCAGGAAGAGAAGGCGAATTTGGCCGAATCGGTAAATCGCCTGACCGTCGCTGCCGGCGAAGCTCATACTCTTGCGGAGCGGTCCGACAAGTATCGCCGCCGTCTGCATGAGACAGAGCGTGATCTTTAGCGTGTTCGCCGAGATTTGGCCTCAGATCGGAGGTCTTCACCCAAATAGATGTTTAGGGCTTTATGTGTTTTGTTTCCTGCAATTTATTGTAATCAAAGTTGCCAACCTTCCTGGAAGGTGTGTGCAACCTGATTTTTGTATTTTCCAGCAGTTTAATGAGATATATGAATTTTTTGTTTATCATACACGTTTTCTCAATTTTGCTCAAATAAACTTAGAATTGATTTTCTTGCCTGCTCAAATCGTTCAACTTATGCTTAATTCAGAACTTACCTCATAAGGTTTCATGCTTCGCTCGTGTACTCTAACTGACAATCAGGTCAGGTAAATCAGGGCATTCGCCTTTAGCTCATCTTGACCTGAGCTGACAATCAAATTAGGAAAATCGTGGGCAGCCGCCCTAGCAAATCCCGGCTTTAAAATGACAATCAGGTCAGGTAGAATCGGGGACCTCCGCCCTTAAGCCAATCCTGCTTGAACTGACGATCAGGTCAGGCAAAATTGAGGACATCTGTCCTTAGCCAATCCTGGCTTAAACTGACAATCAGGTTAGGAAAATCATGGGCAGCCGCCCTAGCCAATCTTGGCTTAAATTGACAATCAGGTCAGGAAAATTCATGGGCAGTCGCCCTAGCCAATCCTGGCTTAAACTGACAACCAGGTCAGGAAAATTCATGGGCAGCCGCCTAGCTAATCCTGGCTTAAATTGACAATCAGGTCAGGAAAAATCATGGGCAGCCGCCCTAGCCAATCCTGGCTTAAACTGACAATCAGGTCAGGAAAATTCATGGGCAGCCGCCCTAGCCAATCCTGGCTTAAACACGTACTCAAGTTTGTGATGCACAAGGAAAACCTGCATTTTATTCAACCAAATAGATAAAAGTCAATAAATTACAATTATGTGTAAAATTGTCGTAAGTTGGTAATATTCCAAGCACGGGGGATTGCTGTCCCATCCAGCTCTTCCAACTTATAAGCGCCTCCTGCCAAGATTTGGGTGACTCGAAGTGGTCCTTGCCACACGGAATCAAGTTTTCCTTTCGTCTTTCCCAAATCAGCTCTTCTCAAGACCAGGTATCCCACCTGGAACTGCCTTTTTACCACAGACTTATCGTATGTCGCTTTTATTCTTCCTTTCATATGCACCATTCTGACAGAAGATCGATCTCTTTTCTCCTCAATCAAGTCCAGAGCATCCTGGATTAAGAGCTCGTTTCGTTCTTCATCAAATTCTGAACTCGATGGGTCTCCATGCTAATCTCGGCAGGCACCACTGCATCCATACCATAAACTAGGCTGAAAGGCATCTCCCCTGTGCTTTCCTTGGGATTAGTTCTGTATGCCCATAGAATTGAATTCAGCTCATCCACCCATCTACCTCCAGCTCTCTCCAGACGTGTCTTGATCCCATGCACCAATATGCGATTAGTGACCAGGACCTGACCGTTAGCCTGGGGATGATAGACAGACGTGAAGTGCTGATCAATTTTCATCTTTGCACACCAAGCTCTAATTCTTGTACCCATGAACTGGGTGCCATTATCTGAGACCAGGATTCTGGGGACGCCAAACCTGCACACGATATTTTTCCACAAGAACTTCATAACTGCCTCCTCCGTGATTTTAGTCAAGGCCTCCGCCTCCACCCATTTGCTGAAGTAATCAATTGCTACTATCAAGAATTTCATCTGGGCAGGAGCTATAGGAAAGGGGCCAACCAGATCAATCCCCCACTTGGCGAATGGGCAAGGAGAGCTCATTATCATGAGCTCTTCTGCAGGTCTGTGTAACAGTGATGAATTTTTTTGGCATTTCTCGCATTTTCGCACAAAATCCTCTACCTCTTTTCGTAGTCCTGGCCAGAAATATCCCGCCCGCAAGATCTTGATGGGCAGAGATCTGACGCCCATATGGTTGCCACAACACCCCTCATGTATTTCTCTAAGTATCAGAGCTCCTTCCGCTTGGCTCAGACATCTTAAAAGAGGCTGGCCAAATTCCCGCTTGAACAACTCTCCCTTGATTAGGCAAAATCTAGCGGCCCTGGTTCGCATTTTTTGCCACTTCCTTCCTATCCTCTGGCAAGACCCCTTGCTCTAGATATACCTTTATAGAGGAGCGCCAATCCTCTCCCTCAATAATCGTGCACACCTGCTCAGTCCCAAACTCTCCATCCACGTTAAATAGAGTAATCACCCTTTCCTGATAATCGGTGGCCGAACTAGTTATCTTTGCCAAGAAACCAGCTCTTCCGTTTTCCTCTCTAGGAATCTGGAGGACTGTTAAGCTTTTCATACCTCTGGCGAGTTCTCTAAACTTAGCCAAATATTTTTGCATATTTTCCTCCCTTGTCTCAAACTCTCCACTGATTTGCTTGCAAACGAGCTGAGAGTCCACCTTAGCACACACTTGCTCTGCGCCCAGGTCTTTCGCCATCTGAATCCCTCTTAAAAGGGCCTCATACTCGGCAGCATTATTGGAGAATGTTGTATTTAACCTAACGGCGAACTCAGTGGACATGCCTGCCGGATCCCTTAGGACGACTCCAGCCCCACAGCCCTGGTTGCAGACAGAGCCATCCGTGAAAATTGTCCGTTCCTTCAGCTCACCAGGAGGACCAGTCATTTCTTGCATGAAATCAGCTAAGGCCTGAGCCTTGATTGTTGTTCGGGCTTCAAATGTGACATCGAATTCGCTGAGCTCTATTATCCATTTGACCAGCCTTCTCAATGCTTCTAGTTTGTCCATAACGGCTTTCAATGGAAGGTTAGTTCGCACCACTATGCTGTAAGAAAGAAAGTACGGCCGTAGCTTACGAGCAGTTCTGACCAGAGCTAGCATCGCCCTCTCTCCTCCACATATCTGACCTCTGCCGCATGCAAGACCTTGCTCCAAAAGTAGACCGGTTTCTGTATTTTACCTTCCTCCCTGATCAAGACAGAGCTAACCGCCTGCTGTCCCACGGATAAATATAAGAGCAGGGGCTCTCCTTGAACGGGTTTTGTGAGCAAGGTCATGCCAGCCAAGTGTTCTTTCAACAGCACAAATGCCTCTTCCCACTCATCGCTCCATTGAAACTTAGCCTTCTTCCGCAAGGCCTGGAAAAAGGGCAAGCTCTTCTCTGCAGATCTAGATACAAACCTACTCAGGGCATTGATCCATCCTGCCAAGCATAACATTGTAAGAGGATGACGCATCTACCACCAAAAAATGCACCGTCCTGGTCACGTGATATGGATCTCCCCCCAAGGTAACCAGGAGCCTAACCGCTCCTAACGGTTTCAGGGCACCTCCCGCAAACCCTACCAGGGAGGTAGTCACCTCCTCGAGCTCGACATCTAACTTCAGCTTTTTAAAGCAATCAAAAAACAGGATATCAGCAGAGCTCCCTATATCCACAAAAACTCTCTGCACGTTATTGTTGGAGATAGTGGCTGTTATGACCAAAGCGTCCATGTGCGGAGCCAAGATGCCGTCGCAATCTTCTGAACCAAAGCAGATATTTGGTGTAGATGCTAATTATCCAACCTCTCGAGACGTCCTGACTAGGTCTTTGGCAGCTCGGACATAATTATGCTGGGTTCTCTTGGAGTGTTCATCCATCTCTCCACCTGTAATCATTTGAATTTCTCCGTGGATGACCTGAGCTTGGTCAGATCTTCTTCCTCCAGTTCGCACCCTATCCTGATCTCCCTTTCTCTGCTGAGATCGGTCATAACTCTTATGGCCTGGCCTGGCTTCTTCTCTTCTCATGCGTACGTATTCCTTCAGGTGGCTGGCCTGGACCATCCTTTCTAACTCATATTTCAGATGAGTGCACTGGTCGGTATCATGCCCATACTCATTATGGAAACGGTAGAAACGATCGGACCTTTCCTTCCTAGGCCTCTGCGAGTAGGTCTTGGGCAACTTCAGGTCTGGGTGCTTCTCGATCGCCTGCAGAATCTCACCCTGAGGGCTTGCCAAAGGGGTATACCTGTCAAAGCGAGGTCTTCCTCCGGACAGGTCTGGCCTTGGCTTTTTTATGGCTTCACTGTCTTCACGATCATATCTTTCCCTCTTCTTTTCTACCTCATCCTTGATTTTCGAAGCCTCTTCCAGGTGAATATACTTCTCTGCTCGTTCCAGGAGCTCTCCAAACTTCAGGGCTGGTTTGACAACCAGTGATTGGAAGAATTCAACTCTCCTGAAACCCTGCGCCAGGGCATTCATCAATAGTTCCTCCAACGCAGAAGGTACCTCCAGCTTAGCATTAGTGAAGTGATTAATGTAGGCACGCAGACTTTCCCCTTCCTTCTTCTTAAGGCTAAACAATTCTAGGTGCATCTTCTAGTATTTCCTTCAGCTGGTAAACTGGTGCAGGAAGGCCGAACTGAACTCATCAAAATTACTAATAGAACGAGGCGGCAACTGGCTAAACCAGAGCTGCGCCGACTTGGTAAAAGTTATTGGGAAGACCTGGCACATAACAGCGTCCGAAATTTTATGCAGAGCTACCGCGATCTCGAAACGACTGAGATGGTCCCACTGATCCGTGGTTCCATTATACTCGAAGCCCAAGGAGCGATATGAAGCTGGCACATCGTCACGCATGACCTCCTCAGTTAAAGGGGTGTCCGCCGTGCTGGCACGGCACTAGTATTCATGAATTTCCTCTAGAATTCTCGCACCTCTTTTTGCAAACTCTGCATCTGTTCAGCCAGACCTGGATTAGTCTGGCTTGAGGTTTCACCATCGAAAGTAGAGAGGAGCTCTTCTCTATCCTGAAGAGGAGTCTGATCCACGCGCTGGTTGCGCAGTGGCTCGGTGTCTGCCACTGGGATTACCCGATCTTGCCGCGTACCAGTCGGTGGCGTCGAAACCTCAGCAAATTTTTTCTCAACTGTCGCCTCTACGGGCTTGCCGATTAGCTCCGATAACTGCCTGAGCAAGCCGTCATTCAGAAAGCCGCTGGCAACGGGCATTGGTCCAACAGAGGAGGACGGAGTGGCGCCTGTTGTGTAACACCCATGCATCAATTTCATATTTTCATATTTTTATTTATCATTTTGCATTAGAAATATGATCCTAGTCCCAAGCTCGTCGCCAGTAAACGAATTTTCTATTTTAATTTTAAAGAATCTAAGAATTCTATTTAAAACGAAAATATAGTTCGTTTTCAATTAAAATTTTTATTAAAAACTTTAAAGAAACAATTATAATTATTTAGTRATTTATTTATTTATTTACTTCAATTATATTTCTTAACTTTTAAGAAAATTAAAATAAGTATTTGATAATTTGTTTATTTATTTACTTAAATTATAATTCTCAAATCTTAAGAATCTATTGTAATTATTAGAAATTTATTCATTTATTTAAATTAATCTATTGAATCGTCTAGGTAATTATTCTATTACTGTTGGGTCGTCTTTTAATTGCGGCGGGTTTCCCCTATAACCCTTTTCCACGGTCATAGGCTTCCCCGATGACCCTTTTCCCCGGTCATAGGCACTTAAGGCCCCTGGTTTTTAATCATTGGATATAGTACGCTGGGATAAACCCAATGACCCTTTTCCCCGGTCCACGGACAACTTTTGCGGTCCACGGCTATATTAATTTATAAACATAGAATTTCATGATAAACATTGCACATAGATTTGAGCACATAGAATTTAAACATAAGACAAGTCGGTGGGTCCCTACCTCGAAATAAAGTCGTGAAATAAATCGATTGAATGCACGTGGTTGATTCCTATGTCCCGATTTCCTCGTCACCTAATCATTTGAAAAAATATACTTAATTAGTATATATATAATTAAATAATTTTTAAATATTAATATATAATATATTTATTTATTTATTAAAATACAAAATATAATATTAAAATAAATAATAATGATCTCAATTGAAATTTAATAAGTTTTATTTGGCTTGGATCGAAGTTTTCGAAAAGTCGGAGGGTCGGAATTGAGGGTTTTTGATCAATTGGGGGTTCAATTGGGGTTTTGGATAAGTTGGGGGGGGGGGGGGGGGGGGGGGTTAATTGAACTAGGACAAAAGCTTTTGGGGTCAATTGAACATGGAACAAAGTTGCTGGGATCAATGTGGAGTTTCTAGTGAACTAGGGGTTCCAATTGCAAAGGAGCTAAAACTGTTGGGGGGTCAATTTGTAATATTCGGAAAATTTGGATTAAAAAGGGTTTCAGCCCTTTAACCCTAATCATTCAGCCCGTCTGTCCTTTTCTTATCCCTTTCTCTCTTCTTCGGCCAAAAAAAATGGGAAAAACAGCGGATCGGCCGGCGATGACGTGAGGCGGCTCGGCGGAAGGAAAACGGCGGCGGAGTCGGGCTTTGGGGTTGTGGTCTGGTTGGTCCTCGTGGGTCGTTGGGTTCCGACTTGATTCGGGCCGCGGCGGTTTGACAGCATGAAGGTGTCGACGGTTTGGCGATGGAGAGGCGGCGGCTTGTGGTGGTGATGGCAAGGCGGCGGTGGACTTCCGACGGGTGAGGCGTTCGGCAGGTGGGCTTGCCGGCGATTTTGGTGAGGATGGTTTGGACGGTGGTGTTGGGTGGTTCTCGTTTCGGTGATGCAGAAGGCAGCGGCTTTCCTTAGTCGGTGGCCGAAAAATGACAGTTGGTTGGGGTTTGGTGGTGGTGGCTTGGCTTCGGGTTTGTGGCGGTGGTTTGTCAGCAGGAAGGCGCTGGGGCGGCGATGAGTGTGTGGTGGGTGTAGGTGGGACTGTCGTGTGCCGTGGTTGCTCGGGTTTGGGATGGTTAGAGATGGTTTGGCTTTGGTTTTGATTTGGAAAGAGGTAGAACAGAGATGAAAAAATTAAAATCCTTTTACCTGCTTGCTTGTGGCCGTAAGGTTCAAAAAGGTGGGTTTAGCTTAGTTGTTTGTGGCTGAAACATGAAATGTGGGGATAAGGCTGGGTTTCCTTTATATACTCTTATATTTGGAAGGTTAGGGTTAGATTTTGGTGGGTTTGGGCCAAGTTTATGACATTGGGCCTTGAAGTTCAAAACCGTAAATAATTAAAAGACGACCCAACAGTAATAGAATAATTACCTAGACGATTCAATAGATTAATTTAAATAAATGAATAAATTTCTAATAATTACAATAGATTCTTAAGATTTGAGAATTATAATTTAAGTAAATAAATAAACAAATTATCAAATACTTATTTTAATTTTCTTAAAAGTTAAGAAATATAATTTAAAGTAAATAAATAATAAATAAATTACTAAATAATTATAATTGTTTCTTTAAAGTTTTTAATAAAATTTTAATTGAAAACGAAATATATATTCGTTTTAAATAGAATTCTTAGATTCTTTAAAATTAAAATAGAAAATTCGTTTACTGGCGACGAGCTTGGGACTAGGATCATATTTTT
>BMAC01000165.1:526307-538284 GCA_014905375.1 Phtheirospermum japonicum
CTTTCTGGAAAACACCTCAAACGCTTACTGACTTAAAAGCAAGAATGCTTAAGAGAATGACATACCTCTCTCAGCCTTAGGACTGAGATATTTATAGTTTCTCCTAGTGGGGACCCCAGCCGGGATCCCGCGAGCACATGCCGCGAATCAAGGGCCATTTAGGCAACCAATTCTGACAAGTGGTCCCACTTGTCTCTTTGCCGGGAATCTAGGAGACAGGTCTTCCCTGTCCCAGGCCTTCCTTATTTCCTTCTCCTGTATCACCTCGGTATTAATATCAGACTTGACTCTAGTCAGGTCTTCCTTGTTCACGGTCTTCCTCAGTCCGTATTATCTCGGCTCTCTAGGATTCCAGCAGAATTCAAGGAACCAGAACTGTCGTGATCCGGGTCTTCTTTCCTCTGGTGTCGCTGCCTTTCAACAGGTCAACTCTTGCTATAATGAGGACGAGCTCTATTCCTCATGGGACTCGATCAGGTCTTTTACCCAGACCAGGCTAAACTTCAGTCCCCTGAACTTCAGCTCGGCCTAATCTTCAAATTTTTAGTGATCTCTTCAAGATAGCTAAGTCAGGAGGGATCCCGAGCGATAGCCACCTCTTCCTGACATTCTGTTTTATCAGGAGGGTTAATTAGATCTTTATCTGAGATAGAGCTGTTCTAGCCCTCTCTTAAGTTGCTTAACTATCCCGAGTAAGAGCTACCCCAAACCAGGTCTGGCGTATATATTGCTCTATCAGTACCTGCAAATATCTTGAAATTAAATAAAAATATAACTTAATTATATCTAAATTATAAATACTTATTTTTAATAAATTAAAAATAATATTATATAAATCTATAACTATTATAAATTAAATTATTTAAATATATTCTAGAAAGTTATTTATATATTTAAAAGTGAAAATGAAAAAACAAACAATCAAAAAAATTCATATTTATAAGGTATATAGAGTAATAATATAAGGTAAAAAAAATAATAAAGCAAGTTAAATAAATATAAAAGTAATTATTTAGTCGTGCATACTTATTTTAAATCAAAGATCTCTACATAAATCTTATAAAACATTATATAATAAATCTCAAAATAATTTAAAATTATATAAAAACCTAATTAAGTTTTGAATATTTTTTCCACTAATTTTATTAAATTCATATTTATTTTATATTTTTGGTATTTTGTATGACTATTAAACCTTAAAATATATTGAATAAGTATTTATACTTTAATTATAAATTTAAATATTTTGTTTATCTTAATTTTATATATTCCCAATAGTAATTTGTTTTTTGTTTTATGATTTTTAATTTCTATTTTAAATAATTAATTAGAATTTATTTATATTTATTTAAACTAATTTATAATTTTAAGTTTATTTATGTGTTTTATAATAAGTTATTTGTGAGAAGTTCAATGAATTTTACTTTTTGAGTTTCAAATAATATAAATACAATACGAGAATTTATAATATAAAAGAGTTATAGTATATTCTTAACTATTACTTATAAATTACTAACACATGTAATATAAATATTTACATAAATATAATTTGGCAAATGGATAACCCCACGTTATGCATGAACACATATTGTGTTCAATAGTGGGCAATTGGTTCGATATGTTATAATGATAGTTTTTTTTCTAAATAGCTATTTAAGACAAAAAAATCAAATTAAGTGAGCTAACGCATAATCTAGTTAATTAATTTGCTTATTATTATTATTACTATTATTATTATTATTATTATGATTATTATTATTATTATTATTTTATCTTATGTAGGAGACCTTATCAATATATATAATTCAATATTAGGGTAATTCTACAAAATGTAATGCATTCTAACTACCTACGGACAAGTAATCACTAATGGATTGTCGTGTGTTCAATGACACAAATAGTAAATAGTCTCTAAATATTTGTTTTTTAAGTGTTTTTTTTTAATATTTCCTTTAATCAAAATTATAATTAATTCATTTATATTTTCAAAAATGTCACATCAATATTTTTAATAATTAAAAAATCAAAAAAAATGTTAATCGTATAAATTAATCTAAAAAATAGAAAATTGGTTAAAATAAATATAAATAATATAAAATAATTTATAATAGTTATTTAGTAAATCTTAAAAAACAAAAAAAAATACTTAATCATAAGTAATTAAGTAAAAAAGAAAAAAAAAGTATTATAGAATAATAATATTACTCGTTAAGAAATTATAAAGTAAATTAAATGTTTATATAAATAAAAATATGTAATCATGAGTAATTAATTAATATATCTAATAATGAAAATAAAATAGAAAATATTCAGAATTTTTTTTTATTGCTACATAAATCTCAAAATACTTTTAAACCAGAAAAAATATAAAAAAGTTTGATTAACTGTTAAATAATTATTTCAAAACCAAAAAAGAAAGAAAAAATGAATGTTATAAAATAAAGACAACTACGAAATAAAACAAAGGAAAAAAATGTATTAATAAATGAAATTTTGGGTCACAAAATTATTTGACAGTTTTTTAACAAAATATAAATGTTATAATATAGTACTAATTTAATCTCAAAACTCGAAATAAGAAAATTATTTATAAAATATTGTTTAAATTTATATATTTATTAATAAATATGAAAATTAAAAATAATTAAATTATTATAAAATAATAATATAAGTAGTAAAAAAAATTATAAAGTTAGTTAAATGAATATATAAAATAAATATTTTACATGAGTAATTACTTAATATTCTTAATAATAAAAACATAATAGAAAATATTTAGGATTTTTTTTATTGGTAATAGAGTGAAGAAAATATTTGAGAAATAGAAAGAAAGCAAAATTAATATATATACAAGGGGATTTGAACTCCAAACCTATAGGTTGGAGGAAGACGTTATAACCATTACACTAGGAGGTCCTCTTCATTTAATTTTTGCAATACATAATTCTTAGCTAGAACCTTCAGGTTGTCTGAACCAAGAAATCTTGTAGATTCGGAATGATTTAGAAGGCGACACGTCAGAAGCGGAGCGAGAAGATTTCGACACGTGTCAATAAAATTATTTTTTTACTCCCAAACCTTTGTGTAATTTAATTATAATAAAAAATGTGTAGATATAGAAACAATGTCAATAAAAAAGTAATATCGCAAAACAAAACCAATAGAATTTGATCCCACAACGTATAGCACCAGTTGCTAACAGGGTATGAATCAAACCGTTTAACCAACTACTATTTGATGTTAATTTTTCCAAATAATAGTTGTACATTTGTCTGATCACAATTACATTTACCTAAGTTGCACATACACGGATACGGACTCGGATCACGACACGACACGACACGGACAATAAATTTATTTTCTAACCTTAATACAATAAATAATATTTCTCAAAATATTCTTATAAATATAAAAATGAATTCTAAAAAAATATTTAATACATTACAAGAAACAAAAATAATGAAAACCAAAATATAAAATATTAATACTTCAAAACTTGAAATCATAAAAAGTATATAATAATCTATTATTAAAATTTATATAATTATGTAATAGTAAATAAACATTTAATCATGAATAATTACTTGGTATATTTAAAAATGGAAAACATAATATAAATATTGTGAAGTAAGTTAAATAAATATAGAAAAATAAATATTTAATCATGCGTAAATAAATAATATATTTAAAAATGAAAATCATAACAAAGATATTGTATAATATTATAAAATATATCTCAAAATACTTTTAAATTTGATAGAAATATAATTTTTTATCTTTTACTTACGCAAATTTATAATTTATTATGTGCTTTTTTGTTTTATATTTTAAATAAGTCTTTAGAAGTTTTTAAATTTTTTTTCACTAATTTTATAAGATTTCCAGACTTATTTTATATGTTTTATGTTTTGAAGATTTTTTTAATCTAATTATACATTTATAATAGTTCAATAGTATTTTATAGTATTTATTTTACCTATGATTTTTTAATTTTAGTTTTTAAAAATAATTACTAAGAATTTATTTATAGATATTTGTTTATTTATTGTAACTAATTTATAATTATGAAAATTGTTTTATATGTTTTATAGTAGACTGTTTGTGAAAGTTTAAATAAAATTCATTTTTAGTGTTTCAGATAATATAAATAAGTTAAAGAAATTTATCATTTAAAAAAACTCACAATATAATCTTAATATTTACTTATAAATTATTAAACAAATGAAAATCTAAACATATAAATAAATTTCATTTGGAAAGGAAATAACTCATGTTGTGCATGATACAACACATCTCATGTTCAATAGTGGACAACTTATACGATATGTTAAAATCATAATTATATTAGTTCGAAACACCGGTAGAATATTGATATAATAATTTAATATCAATAATAATTAGTATTTTAATTTTAAAATACTTATATTGGTACGGGGCCCCTAGTATGTTACGACACAAGTTGGAGAATACGACATTCATATTCTTTTTGAATTACCCGTACTTCTATATATTTTTATTTTTGTAACTATCAAAAAGTTTTTAAAAAGTGTCATTTTATTAATTACGTGTAACTTACGGGTTAACTTTATGTCAAAATCGAGAGTTAAGTTGAAAATTATTGTGTGCGACGAAAACGATATCGTATATATAAACAATAAATAAATATTTATCAAGTTGGTAATTCTTTTCTTAAAACCCGCATAACATGCGGGTCTAAAACTAGTGTAAATGTTTACCTCGCAAGTTTTGAATTGACTTGTAATTTTCTAGTGATTTGTATGTTTACTTGGGAAGTTTTGAAGGTTTGGGAACTTACTAAAAAATATAGGAAATGTAATATTTACCTAATTTAAGGTATTTTTCTTTATTATATTTTGCCTAACCTAATATTTTTATTTTATTATATTTATCTAATTCATTATTTCTTTTTATTTTTGTAACGTCAAAATATGAAAAGTCATATATAATTAGAAAATAAATCTAAATTAGTTATCTTTAGTCAAAAGACAAATTACTTATAAGATAATATTATTTATAAAAAAATCTAATTATGAAAATAATCTAAGTTCTATTTATAATGAAAGTTCAAATAATTTTATTCTTAGAATATCATGTATAAAATATAAGTAAATTACGAATTATTTTTAATAATTTAATTATGTAACTAATTATTATTAACAAAAATCTAACTATAAAAATATTAAATTATAAAAAATATTAAATTATAAAATAATTATATCACAAAAAAAAAAAAAAATCCTCCCAAATTAAATAACTCAAAACCCGTGGCCACTCTCATCATATATATCTTCTCTGCATCTCCCTCTCTTGTAACCCTATCTGCACCACCACCACCGCCACCATTTGTTCCATCCGCAACCACCCTGCACCACCACCCACCAGTTTGCGTCCATCTTTCTTCTTTGCGCAAAGATCGGAGCTCCTTCCTTAGCAGCGTGCTTAAACAAGGTATAAATCAAGTGATTATTCTAAATTTATAAATTAAGCGGTCGTGTTTATCAGCTAAATTCAAGCGAACCCATTTCTTTCCCTTTTTTCTCGTGTCGATTCGTGAGGATTTCAAGCAATCTAAAAATAGGTGGGATTTTCTTGCCTCCAAAGTATAATTCTATGTGATTTGTGTGGGAAAATTAAATTAAATTAAATTAAATCCTTTTATTTTTATTATTATTAATTTTTTTCGTTCTTGAATTAGAGTTTTATGGGGATCTGCTTGAGTTTGAATCTGCATATATTTTTCCTGATTTTTATGTATTGAAATTGGATCTTATGTATTTAAATTGGTTATTGGGTTTTTGATTGTTCCCTTTTCTCTTCCACCTAACATTAGTTTGGTAATTAAATCAAAAAAAAAAGGAGAGAAATGATGGAATCTCATTGTTGATTCACACGTATATACGAAATGGTGCAATCTCATTTTTATGAGACATCTCTGCTATATATATATATATATATATATATATATATATATATATATATATATATATATATATATATATATATATATCAAATTATCAAAAGCTTATAATTCGATAGATGCTTGGGTGACTCATTACTGAAGTTGTAGAATTATTTGCCAATGCTTGCTGCTTCATTGTATTCCTCTGTCATCAGCTATTTTGGTGGGAACGATCTTTAATTGCTAATTTGAGAGTTGTTTATTTTTGATGCTTTGTTATTATTAAGACAAAATGTAGTCGCAACTTAAGAGTGTTAAGTATGAAGATGGTCTTTAGAATACTCATCGTGTATCCATTTGACTAATTCTTTTGGTAACACGTGATTATTAAATACTTGTAACAAAATGCCTTCATTATATCCCTAGGTGATTACATATTGTTGGTACACAGAAAAATATATTACTTAATAGTTGTATTTCAGTAACTACTATCATATTTTTCATACTTGAAAAATATAAAAAGCAAACTGGAGTTCACAAACGACGAAAAAGAGAAATCACAAAAATTACAACAATAAATCCTAGTATGAAGTTCAAAGATAAAATAAAAAATATCATCAGAAATGCTTCTAAAGAGGTTATGGTGTTATCTATTCTTCAATTGATTGGAACCATCTATAATTGTTGCCTTTTGAGAGTTGTGTATTTTTGCTGCTTTGATATTATTAAGACACAATGTCGCCGCAACTTAAGATATACTTTGGTGTTATCTGTTTTTCAATTGGTTTTCTGGTTGTCTGGAATGGCTGGCCAAGGGTAGCGACAGGTTTGGGGATTTAAAGTTCATAGAGGCTGGTTGTTGTGGCGGCAGCACAGTAGGATTTATAAGGATTACTACATCTCTTTCTCGTTCATGATTTATCATTAGCTTTTCATTGAAATTACTTTATGTAGTTTTTCCTTGTACCTCATCTTGATTCAGTGTTCGATCTGATTGTGGGTACTATAAGATATGTATTCATCGGAGCAGCGAGCGACAGCGGCTGGGGCTGGTGGATTCAGGCCGAGCAGACTTGTTGCTAAAACAAGTTCGGGTCGGAGTTGTGTACGGGTTGCTGTTGCAGTTCTTTGAGCTGGTTCAAGGCCCTAGAAGAAGATTCGGGCTGCAAAATTAGGAGTGAAGCATGTAAAAGAAGCACACTACTGTAATAAATAGTTGTAATAAAATAACATTATTAATATATTTTTAATATAGCAGTGTTTCTATATAAAATTAGCTTTTCATAACAACTTGTATTGCACATAATGATTGAAACTCGTCATTTTAATTAAGTTATTTGTGACGAATGGCGGTTAACCATATAAACTTATCTAATGATAATAGATTTTGTCACCATGTCTTCCTCTTAGATCATATATATATATATATATATGATCCTAAGAGGAAGACATGGTGACAAAATCTATTATCATTAGATAAGTTTATATGGTTAACCGCCATTCGTCACAAATAACTTAATTAAAATGACGAGTTTCAATTTTTTTTTCATGACAAAACATGTCATCACCTTTCATAGTAAATAGTGACGCATTATTTTGTCATTTTAAATATAGTTATTCAGTGACGACCAATATTTCGTCACTATAAAATATATCTTTCGTGACAAATTGTATTATATTTAGAAAATATTTCATATAAATTACGACAATTAGAGCGTCATTATAAGTCAATGAATATTGTCACTATAATTATTATTGTCAATGAAAGTCGAATATTTTGACGACAAAAGAAAAGTTCGTCATTGAAAATGGTAACATACGGTGACAAAACAGATCTTTTGATGACAATTTTTCAATCACTTACGTGACAAATTCAGCGTCACCAAATAGAATCATCAATGATGACAATTTACATCAGCTTCATCAAAACCAAACATTTAGTGACGCGCTTGAAAAAATTGTCACTTTCAACTATGGTGACAGTCATACCATGACAACCGCTGTGACGCTCAAGTTTCGTCACCGTTTCTCTTCAGTGACGAAAAAATAGACTTTTAATGACGAAACGTATCGTCATCGAACATCAGATTTCTTGTAGTGACGTTTCTTGCAACCAAATTAAATATTATGGTGTCTTTGTACTTTTTCCAGTCATTATCTTAGAAGAATACATTGCATCGGAGTATTTCATTTGCACGTGGGCCCCTAGTAGCTCTTTAAGTGTTTTTATTATGAAATCCAAATTAACATCACCAATTAGGTGTATTTATATGTAATTCTAGGAGATCAGGAGAATACTCTATTAACAATGGCACCTCAACAGGATTTGATGAGATGGCAAGTGAGCTGGCAGGTGACTTATCAAGCAAAAATAAGCTGACATGTCAAGACAAACCAGCTAAGGCAACACATGAAGACAAAGGCGCACATAGCCGTTGCATGGACGTGTGCATGTAGACAAAAGAGCCAGCTGTGGGAAAAAAAAGGATCATGTGTGATGTCGTGCATAATGGTTTAGCTAAACCTGACCAATGTAGAAACCCTAGGTTCTAGATTATTCTATGCTTGTATATATAAGTGTAACATCGAGCTCTATAGCTTTTATCAAGAAAGAAAAATAAGAAATATATTTCTAGAGATTTTGCAAAATGCCTTTTCTTACTTTGCTACTTTGTTACTATTTCTGGTTCTGTTTTCTATGATGGTATCAGAGCCTGTCTCTGATCCATCTTTATTTGTTTCTTGGTAATTAATGGACACAACTGCTGAACAAATGGAAAGGGGACCACCTAATGCTTTGCAGAATTCTGAAATCATATAGCTGCAAAGTCAACTTGTGAGCATCAAGCTCAATTAAAGAAACTTTTTTCTTTGGGAACAGCAGGTGATGGCAGCTATTCGAGGATATGGATTGGAAGGGTTTCTGAATGGTCAACAGCCTACTCCAAATAGGTTTACTGAAGAAGGTATGATTAACCCTCAATTTATCAAATGGATAAAGCAAGATCAGCTTATTGTTTCTTGGTTGCTATCTTCTTTGACTAAAAATATACTTATTACTACTGTGGGGCTTGACAATGCTAAGGATATCTGGGAATGTTTAAAGACCAGTTTTGCTAGCCACAATAAGGCAAAAATTATGCAGCTGCAATCCACCAAGAAAGGATCTTTGCAGATTAGGGAATATTGGAAAGATCAAGAACATCTGTGATATGCTAAGATCAGTAGGTGAAAAGATCAGTGAGAGTGATCAGTTAATGTATCTTCTTAATGGCTTGGGCTCAGAATACAACCCTTTGCTTGTTTCCCTCACCACAAGAGCAGAAAAATTCACAGTGGCAGAGGCTTATGCTGTATTGCTGAGTTTTAAAAATAGGCTGGAAGGGATTGATAGTCTGTCTAATAAAACACAGTTTAGTGCTCACCTTACCACTCAAGGACCTAGTTTTGGAGCAAGAAGAGGCAAAGGCAGAGGTTCTTATCAAAATCAAGGCAATAGAGACCAGTTTTTAGGAAATAGAGGTGGTAGAGCTTATTCAGGAAGAGCAAGCAAGTTTAGAGGCAGAGGTGGAAGGTTCAGTTCTAACCGAGCAAGATGTCAGATTTGTGGTTACAATAACCACACAGCTGATAGGTGCTACAAGTTTGATACAAATTATCAAGGGAAAAATGCAGAGAAAGGTCAAAGGGATCCAACGGTAGTAATAATCATATGACAAATATTGCTAGCATGGGAACTGCAGGATCTGAGGCAAGCAATGAGTACTACTGGTACCCGAATTCTAGTGCAACAAATCACTTGACATATGACTTGTCAAACTTGAACATGTGCACAGATTATCAAGGCCATGAAACAATCCAAACATCAAATGGTGCAGGTATGTCCATATCTCATTATGGTAATTCTTTAGTAATTACTAATGACCATACATTTTCCCTAAATAATCTTTTACACATCCCACACATTACCAAAAATCTCCTTAGTGTATCCCAGTTTGCAAGGGACAACAAGGTATTTTTTGAATTTCATCCTTCCTTGTGTCTTGTGAAGGACCAAAAATCTCCATGATGGACTCTACATCTTCAAACTCACTCCAATCCAACCTCAACAACATCAACATCTAAGTTTATTTCCTTTCAAATCAAGTGTCAATGCAGTCCATCTTAATAAAAATCTCGGGATAGGTTTATGGCATTCCAGGCTTGGCCACCCTTCTTTTGATATTGTAAAAAGGGCTTTGACACATTGTAATTTACCTTTTCTTAATAATGAAAGCAGCACCCTGTGTTCTGATTGGTTGAGCTCCAAAATGCATAAATTGCCTTTTACTGAATCTCAATCACATGGTCATAAAATTCTTGATATTATCCACAATGACCTTTGTGGGCTTGCATCAGTAATTTCACATAGTGGCTACAGGTTTTATGTGAGCTTTATAGATCATGCTTCAAGATTTACCTGGTTTTATCTTCTTAAAAACAAATCAGATACCAAACCTGCATTCTTACACTTTAAGGTGCTTGTTGAGAATCAGTTCAAGACCACAATAAAATGCCTCCAATCAGATGGAGGAGAGGAATTCATATGATTGAAACATATCCTGGATGAGTGTGGAGTCATACACAAAATGTCCTGTCCCTATACTCCAGAGCAGAATGGATTAGCTGAGAGGAAACATAGACACATAGTGCAAGTAGCCATGTCTATTTTATCTCAATCCAATGTCCCAAGCAAATATTGGACTGAGGCATTCAGTTCAGCTGTCTATTTAATCAATAGAACTCCCAATAAGCTTCTTCAATATAAATCACCATTTGAGTTCATCAGCAAGGAAAAACCTGATTATCATTTCTTAAGGAATTTTGGTTGTTTGTGCTTCCCACTTCTCAGACCCTACTCTTCTCATAAACTGCAGCCTAGAAGCTTACCCTCTACATTTATTGGATATAGCCCAAACCATAAGGGTTATAAAGTCCTTATGCCCTCACACAAGATAATAATAACAAGGCATGTGTTGTTTCAGGAGGATATTTTTCCTTTTAAACTCACCTCTTCCTCACATGATAACAACAAACCTCAGTCAGAAACACCTTTCACACCCCTGATCAAGCTACATACCTCAAATTCTGACTTCCCAACCTCAAAATTCTGATGATGATCAACCATTACACTCACAGGCTACCTCTGAGAACACTCATTCATCTACTTCTACCTCATCTCCTCCATCATCTCCATCCTCTATACATTCAATTCCTATTGGTCAAATCACTATAGACTTACCTATTGAGCATGTGGATGTGTCTGTTTCAAGTAATTTTTGGATATGTGAATCGAACTTTTTCGCGTTTAAAATTAATGAAAAGCTCGTCCGCAAGAGAACGGAGCTGTTGTATGCGATAAGTTGATACGAGTCGAATCACGAGGAATTGCAATCGGCGTCGAATGACGTTTGTTCACGATTTTTATAAAATAACACACGATCCATTTCTTTGTTGAAAGAGTTTTACAACTACGAATTTAAAAACGAGCATGCAATTATTAAAAACCTAATTAACTAATTAAACCTAATTAGAAACATGAAAATTCAGATAATTAAAAACGAGAAGCATCAATATCAAACTAGTAAATTGAAAACACTTGAATTACTAAATAACATAATCGAACTAACAATCTAATAAAGGAAAATACAACTTATGAAAGTTAAATCCAAAGCCAAAACTACTAGAATAGAAAGTACAACTTATAGTTCATGAAAATCTGCAGCAATTGTTCAAGCTTCAACAATAAACGATGACAAGCAACGATGGTAAGCGTAGAAACGAGCCTTCGATGCAATCTTCGAACGAAATCTTCAAATATGATGTAAAATGAAAGGGGAATGTATTTATAAGTGCTATGGACCTTGCCCCCTCGAAGTCTGGTGTTGCAAATGGAAAAATTAGCCGGTTTTTATAGATTTCTTCAAAAAATAACCGCTCAACCGCCGGAGCGTCGACGGTGCGTCAGTCGACGCGAGCCAGGCTGCACGCGTCGACCAGGAAGTGCGTCGACTGACG